>DF357642.1:68057-93824 GCA_000787875.1 Solanum virginianum
TATGAAGACGATTTTCGATATCGTGCACAAAATTTGAGATATATGGAAATTTAAAATTTTGGACAGTCCGAGGTATATTTTCGGGAATTTTTGGGGTCATTTCATAAGGGCACCATCTCCCCCTTGGGAGAAAACCTCCACCTTACCATCTCTCACCAAGGTCTTCAACTCTAACAAGGCGGGTTTAAGATCTTGTTTTGTCTTTACCTCCTCAACCAATAAAGATTTTGAACCATCAACAACCACTACACCACCATTGTCAACCTCTTCCAACCTAACCCCCTATCTAGCCAACTGATGGACCTCCCTAGCCACCTCCTTGCCACCACCATCAACATGAGCTAGGATACCCATAGATACCCTACTTAAAGCATCGGCCATAACATTAGCCTTACCGGGGTGATAATGCACACTCATATCATAATCTCTAAGAAGCTCTAACCACCTTCATTGTCTCAAGGTGAGATCTTTTTGGGTGAACACATATTGGAGACTCTTATGATCGGTAAACACATTAACATGCACTCTATAAAAATAATGATGACAAATTTTCAAAGCAGTTACCACAACGGCCAATTCAAGATCAAGGGTGGGATAATTCTTTTTATGCACCTTAAGTTGTCTAGAAGGATAGGCTATCACCTTACTATTTTGCATCAATACACAACCCAAAGCAATTCTTGAGGCATCATAATACACAACAAACCCTTATAACCCTTCCAGTAGTGACAAGATAAGAGCAGAGACAAGCTTACCTTTTAAGGTTTGAAAAAATCTTTTCACACTCACCGGTCTACACAAATTTAGCCTTCTTTTGAGTCAACATAGTCATAAGAGAAGCAATAGAAGAGAACGCATTCATAAACCTCCAGTAATAACCCACTAAGCCCAAGCAGATTCTAATATCTAATGGAGTCAAAGGTCTAGGGTAATTTCTCATCACTTCTGTCATTTTAGGATCCACTAAGCCCAAGAGGATCCATTTTAGGTTCCTTTTGCCTAGGCATTATCGAGGCACATTTTAGGGAAATTTTTTGGGTCATTTCAATATCTCCCCCTTGGGAACATTCATCCCCGAATATCAAAGAAATTTATATAAGAGAAATAATTAAGATGATTTCAGCCCACACAAGGATGCAACATACACTTAAACATCATTTCAAAAATATCAACATAAGTGTCAAAATCACCATGAACTTGTCAACGTAAACATGAATGCATGCAAATACACAAGAATTAAAATCATATAGGGAACTTAGATTAGTATCTTAGGCTTGAGTATAATGGAAGAGATTGGGATATATCTTTTGCATGTCCACCTCGGCTTCCCATGTAGCACTCTCAACTTTTTGGTTTCTTCAAAGGACCTTGACGGAGGCTATATCCTTGTTCCTCAACCTCTTCACTTGTCTATCCAAATTTTCTACCGAAACCTCTTTATAAGTCAAATTGTCTCCAACAACACCCACAACATCAAGAGGAACAATAACATTTGGGTCACCCCCATGCTTCCTCAACATAGACACCTCGAAGACCAGATGAACCAAGTCTATCTCACTAGGCAACTCCAACTCATAGGCCACCTTACCAAACTTCATCCATACCCTATAAGGACCCAAAAATCTTGTACTTAATTTACTCAATTTACCAAAATGAACCACATCCTTCATGGGTGAAACCTTCAAATAGACCAAATCACCAACTTTAAATTCAAGGTCCCTTCTCCTCACATAGGCATAGGACTTTTGATGAATTTGGGCTATTTTCAGCCTATCTCTTATCAACCTCATGTTTTCTAAGGCCTCTATAATTAAATCTAGACCAAACAAAGTAATATTTTCTACTTTAAACCACCCAACCGGTAATCTACAACATCTACTATAAAGGGCCTCAAAAGGAGCCATACCAATGCTTGTATGATAGCTATTATTATAAAAAAACTCAATCAATAGGGTCATCCCAACTACCCTTAAACTCCAATACACAAGCTCTAAGCATATCCTCAAGAGTTTAGATAATTCTTTCAGCTTGGCCATCCGTTTGAGGGTGAAAGGCCATACTAAGCTTAACCATGGTACCAAGACCCCTTTGGAAGGACCTCCAAAAGTATGAAGTGAATTTAGCACCATGATTCGAAATAATAGACAAAGGTACTCGATGCAACCTAACCAGTAGGAAATGAGCTGACTTTTTCATTCTATCAACAACAACCCAAATAGAATCAAAACCCTTTCAAGTCTTAGGCAACCCAACCATAAAATCCATGTTAATTTCATCCCATAACCTAGTAGAAATCTCTATATCTTGGGCTAGGCCACTCGACTTTTGATGCTCGACTTTCACTTTTTGGCAATTATGGCAACACGTACACAAACTTAGCAATGTCTTTGTTCATACCATCCCACCAAACCATTAGGCACACATAATCTACCTTGGTATCTAAAGGGACAATATCCCCTTTGGGAGAAAACCTCTACATTATCATCTCTCACCAAGGTCTTCAACTCTAACAAGGAGGGGTTAAGATCTTACTTTGCCTTTACCTCCTTAACCATTGAAAAGTTTGAACCATCAACCACTACTACATCACCATTGTCAACCTCTTCCAACCTTAACCCAATCTAGCTAACTGATGGGCCTCCCTAGCCACCTCCTTACCACCACCATCAGCATGAGCTTGGCTACCCATAGATACCCTACTAAAAGCATCGGCCACAACATTAGCCTTACCAGGGTGATAATGCACACTCATATCATAATCCTTAAGAAGCTCTAACCACCTTCGTTGTCTCAAGCTAAGATCTTTTTGGGTGAACACATTTTGGAGACTCTTATGATTGGTAAACACATCAATTTAACAAGCTCTAACCACCTTCATTGTCTCAAGTTGAGATCTTTTTGGTGAACACATATTGGAGACTTTTATGATCGGTAAACACATTAACTTACACTCCATACAAATAATGATGCCAAATTTTAAAAGCAAATACCACGGCGGCAAATTCAAGGTCATGGGTAGGATAATTCTTTTTATGTACCTTAAGTTATCTAGAAGCATAGGTTATCACCTTACCATTTTACATCAATACACAACCTAAACCAATCCTTGAGGAATCACAAAACCCTTCTAACCCTTCCGGTAGTGACAAGACAGGAGCGGAGACAAGCTTATCTTTTAAGTTTTGGAAAGTCTTTTTACACTTATCGGTCCACACAAATTTAGCCTTCTTTTGAGTCAACTTAGTCTTAGGAGAAGCAATAAAAGAGAACCCATTCACAAACCACCAGTAATAACCCACTAAGCCCAAAAAACTTCTAATATCCGATGGAGTCAAAGGTCTAGGCCAATTTCTAATCACTTCTATCTTTTTAGGATCCACATTAATACTATCCCCCGACACCACATGACCTAGAAAGGCAACCTTTTGCAACCAAGACTCACGCTTCTCAACTTAGCATACAACTTCTCTTCCCCCAATTATTATAGCACCGCCCTCAAATGACTCACGTGCTCCTCCTTACTATGAGAATAGATCAAAATATCATCAATGGAAACTATTATAAACAAATAAAGGTAGGGCTTAAAGACCCTATTCATAAGATCTATGAAGATTGTCGATGCATTGGTCAACCCAAAAGACATAACCACAAATTCATAAAGTTTTCTTGAGAATGTTACACTCCTTTACTTTCACTTAGTGATACCAGGATCGAAGATCAATCTTAGAGAAGTGACTAGTGCCTTGAAGTTGGTCAAAAAGATCAACAATCCTCGGTAGAGGGTACTTATTCTTTATGGTAACCCTATTAAGTTACTAGTAGTCAATGTACATTCTAAGGGACCTATCCTTCTTCTTCACAAATAGCACTGGTGCACCCCAAGGTGATTGGCTAGGCCTAATAAAATCCTTCTCCAACAAATAACTCAATCGCTCCTTCAACTCCTTTAACTTCGTCAAGGTCATATAGTAAGGGGGAATAAATGGTTTGAGTATTGGGGAGGAGGTCTATAGCAAAGTCTATTTCCCTTTTGAGAGGAACTTTGTGAAGGTCATTCAGGAAGATATCAAGAAACTCATTAAGTATTGGAACCAACTCTACACGATGAACCCCGGACTCAACATCCCTAACCCTCATAAGATGGTAGAGACACCCCTTAGAAATCAACTTTTGGGGTTTAATACAAGAGATAAACCCACCATTGAACACCACATCTTGACTCTCTCACTCAAGGATGGGTTCATTTGGGAATTGAAATTTGACCCTATGGGTTCTACAATCAATAGTGGCATAACATTCATACAACCAATCTAAACTCAAGGATGGGCTCAATAGGGAATTAGAATTTAACTCTACGGGTTCTACAATCAATAGTGGCATAACATTCATACAACCAATCCATCCCAAGAATGACATCAAAATCCACCATGTCCAACTCAACAAGATCACAAGATAATATTTTATGCAAAATACAAATAGGACAATTTTTATAGACCTTTCTAGCAACTACAAATGCACGAATAGGAGTAGACACCTCATAGGATGCACACAACAATTTAGGCTTAACATGAAACTTTTTGGCAACAAAAAGAGTAAGAAAAGAAAGAGTGGCACCTGGGTCTATCAATTCATACACATCAAAATCAAAGACTTTTAACATACCGATAATGATATCAGGCACCTCATCTACCCCTTGTCTCCTTAGGAGCCATATTAGCACCTTGTGGATGAACATCCTTATCTTTGTTTTTGTTATGAGGGCAATCCATTGCCTTATGCTCTATTTCTCTAAAACTATAATAAGCATCAGTATCCCTCAGACATGGGCGACTATGACCCTTACCACATTTTGGACACATAGCATTAGGCACCACCCTACCATTACCTTGGACCCTTGGGTTGTCATTAGAAAACCTTCTATTAGGAGTATAAGAAGACCCTTGGCCTTGATGAAACTGGCCACCTTTTAGACTTCAGAATTTACAATCGAAATGGGCCCTTTTGGCCTCACCACTCTTTTTTCTAAGCTTCTACCCTTCTAATAATTTGGCATATGTCATTAGGTGGGAAAAATCCATGTCACTTATTGACATAGTGGCATGACACTCCTCATTAACCAAAACGGATACCCCCATCACAAATTTGTTCATCCTACACCTCGGGTTGGGAACTAATTGTGGAGCATATTTGCATAGTTGGTTAAACTTGAGGGTATACTCCCTCACACTCATAGATCCTTTGTTTAAATGCATGAACTCTGTCATTTTAGCCTCTTAAGCTTAAAAGGGAAGAACTAAAAGCCGCTTTAAACTCCTCCCGAAGAATCACATTGTTGTTCTCCTTTTTCTCTTTCCATTGGACATACCATATTTGCGCCACCACCTTGAGTTGGTATGTAGCTATCTCTGCCTTCTCCTGCAATCTAACCCCTATGATAGACAACACTTTGTATACCTTATCAATAAATTCTTGAGGGTCCTCATCTACTTTAGACCCATTAAGCTTCGGTTCACCAGGCTCTTCTTCCTCTTGGGATAGGCATGATCTAGTATAGCAAAGAACATTCATTAGGGGAAAACCATACCTTAACTTCTATAGCACGACATAGAGTAAGAAGAAGGTAAACATTTCCTAAAATGCCTCATAGCCTCTTACTCATAATTATGGTACACTTTATAATCATGAATAAGACTATAATCAATGCAGTGTGTTGGATACCGAGGACCATTAGCAACCTACTACTCCAATACCATCTTTGTTATGACCCAGACCTAGTGCCTAGAAGTGATACGGCGAATGGGGAACCCTAAGGGACCCCAAACAAGCCTCTTAGCATATAATTACACATCCTTAGTCAACTAAATCAATTAAAAAACAACAAGAGAGCATAAAATAAGGGTAAAGTGGCTAAGGGACTCTCATAGCTTAAAAAATACAAGAGTCAAGAGAGTCAAGCTGAAAGCATCATTAAATCACTTTTCCAACAACACTTCAAAACTTAAAATTGAGCGAGGTCCAAGACAACTTTTCGAGCTTACCCTCATAGTCAAAAACATACAATAAAAGAAAGAGAGTCTTTGTATAACATAAGATTAAAAGATATCATCCTTAGAGAGTCAACTTGGTTGAAGAGATAGTATTAGCCATGTGGAGGTAGGTGATCAAGTGGAGCTCCAGTTCCTACATGGTAACATCATGTAGTCATAGAGTATGCATTAGTGCATTTGAATGTACTAAGTATGTAAGATGCAATGCAACAATAGATAGGCAATATAATTGAAATGCATAATTGTAAGCAAGAGATAGAATATTAGGAACATGGCATGTATGATCAATTCTTGAAGTAAAACATGCTTATATAGAAGATATTACATGTGTAGGAAGAAACCATCATCATAGACCCACCAACTTAGTACTTGGAATCCAAGGCATGCCACTCACTTGGAAGGTGGATGAGGTACATGCCCCTCATCTTTGGTAGTATAAGATTGCCACAACCCAATAAGATGGTTGAGGTACATACCCCTCATCTATGGTAGTACGTGATTTCCACCACCCAATAAGGTAGATGAGGTACATACACCTCATCTATAGTAGTATGGGATTGCAACCACCTGACAAGGTGGATGAGGTACATACCTTTCATCTTTGGTATAGTCAACTTATAACACTATAGATACGTTTTATGATAACAACTCGTATATATATTTCTTTCATCATCATAAAATCAATTAACTCATATACTATGCTTTAGTCTTTCAAAAACTCAAGACACCTTAACTGGATATTTTATCAAACATTTGGCGGGTGTGTAATGTTAGTATACAACCATGCCATTCAAGAGTGAAATTATGCAATAAAAGTTGAAGTAAATCAACCCACCAATACTTGGTCGATCTGTCTCTAGTCTGTGGTCAATTTGCCTCTGAGGTTTGTGTGATGGACTTAGAAACTAGGTGACTGAGTTTTCTGGCTCACGAGTGGCTTTTACAGCCCGTGAAGAATCCATGAGCCCTAATTATCCCTCATGTAATATTCAAGAAACTTAATATTTCTGAGTGTCCATCAGAAGAGACCCTCTATGAGTAATAGATCACTTTATGGCTTATAGATAGGTCTTGTCGATCCCTTCCTAGATATAATTACTCACTGAAAATCCCTGCGACTCAATCTATGACTCGTAAACTATTTAACGAATCGTACCTTATCTCCTAGACTTTTCTAGTAACAAAGATTGCTTGAACCACTAGTTTACAAAGGCTCTTTATAACTTGTAATATCCATTACGACCCATAAAGCTGCTTTCGTAAAACCCTCGTACAACTCAACTCAGATAAATTTTTACATTTCAATTTTGATTTGATGTAGCTAACCAGGGTACATATATATTTATGTTTCAGGTACTATGGCTCCAAAAGAAAAATGCAATGAGCTCCGGCCAATGCAAAGGAGGCTCAGGGATGAGCCTTCAGATAATGAGTAGGCTATGCAGCTGAGTGACTTACTAGAAGTACTGGATGCCAGCCCAGATCAAGAGGCAGATAAACCATAGACTAGATTACTGCTAGAGCTGGGTATACATAGGCTCTTGTTGGTCATACTCCCCAGTCTGATAAGGCAGGCAATAATGATAGGGTTGACCATATATGACTTAATTCAGAGAGGAGTCCAGCTCTGTGAAAGGCTCCGAGGATAGATTAGAGGTAAAGTTCTTTGCCGCACCCCGATCATCATCATCTACGCTAGATGCTCTCATTAGTTGGTAGTGCATTGAGGGAATATGGGAGATATATGTAGAGGGAACATAGTAAAGAGAGCGGGGCAAGTTAGCTTACTATATTTATGAGGAGCCCAGAGTCATCGCCAGGCATGATCTAGTATTCGCCGATATACTTGACAGTGTCCCTGGCCTCTAGGACATAATGATTAGATATGATCTTGAGTGGCTGACTAGATCTCTTGGACTATACTCTTTGACAAAATAGTAAGGGAGTTTTATACCTCATATACAACCATCATCCAGCTGACTCTTCCCAAGGGGAAGAAGCCCCTCGCTTAGCCCTAACTTACTAAGATAAAAGTGAAGAACCAGCGAGTGAATATATCAAAAGGTACCATCTGCCATATATTATTTGGTCTTAAGTTTCCTGCCCTCAGATCCACTATAGATTCGACTACAGGGTGAGGTAGATGAGGGACCCACTTGTGATGAATGATCCAGAGAGATGAGCAACTTTAAAAAGATGAGTGGCTGGGTAAATTGCTGATTAGGGTTCAAAACCTACATGGGTCGCCACTCACATGGAGCCTATTGTCGAGGCTTTGCTCAGTTTCCCCTCCATGTTTTGGTGGGTAGTTGTTCGTTTAAGTATTCGATCAATACTTGCTGATAATACTCTTGATGCTAAAGAATGAGGTTTTAATCTCCAGCATCTTAGTTGGCTATGAGATTAGCTTAGCCTGCCTCATTGCTGAGCAGATTCATGAGGCCAAAATGAAGAGGACCATTTCCATCCCATTCCTATATTTGATATACAAGCTCTATAGAGAGTCGAGGGTGGAGATATTATATTAGCAAAACCAGATGATTGAGGCCTACCATACATTGGATCCTGGCTTGATCAAGGTTGAAGAGAACCTGGTGGCACTCCGATGAGCAAAACCTCTACCTATGCCTGAATTATTTACCCCAGCGCCACTCCATGAAACTTCTAAGACTACCACTACTACTACTGCTAATACTGAGGAGAGGCCCCTGCAGGTCGAGGCAGTTGAAGAGAGGGGGCCCATAATTATTGTTCCTACACCACATGCCACTACTTTATAAGCTACTATTACAGGCATGATCTACGTGTCCGTTGCATCTATACAAGCCTTGGCGCATAGTTTATTATATGCTGAGTCATAGTTGACTCGACTTGTTCATCAAAATAGGCCATGGGTCCGCTAGGCTATTGTATACTCTGGGGGTTAGAGTCAGGCATTCGCAATTACTACTATTCAAGATTAATTTGGTAGTGTGGATACTTGCATTGATGCCTTTGAGGAGAGCGTACAACTGAGATTGGGCGAGGCCTGACCTTTGGATTTGTCAGCTATACAAATGGAGATCCAGCGGCTTCGAGCTGACATGACAGTAGCACTTGCAGTACTAGTTTCCTTACTTGAGACTATACCTCTGGTGCCAATGGTTCACTTATTTGCTCCTAAGGATCCTATCAAGTCTTCCCATAAGAAGAGACCCCTCACAGAGGATGATGACCCAAATGAGAGATACATACATACAAGGCTCAATGATGAGGAGGAGCTTGAGCTTATCGTGAGGAGATCAATACATGATGAGGAGATAAGATAGGTTCAAGAGACAGAGAAGGTGATGGGTGCTGGCCCCTCCGGACAGAGTACCACTGCTGAGTAGACCACCCTGTAGGAGGAGGTGGCCAGACTCAGCCATACACTAGCGCTTAGGCACCCAGGTATGTTTTTTGATCCCTTATGTTCTATTTTGTTTTGATTTTATGCATTGGTGACAATGCACATCATTTTCGATGGGGTGTGAGTAGTTATGGGCCTCATTGAAGTCTGAGTAGCTTGGGTGTATAACTACCCAAATTTTTGGTCTTGGGGTTTTCTTGCCAGTTTTCTTTTTTGGTATGGATATTTAATTTCTATTTGAATTTGCATGTTTAGGATATTTAGATAATATTTGTAGCATATAGTATCAACACCTGTGGCATATAGCATGATTTTTATGTGTTTTTTGAAAAACTGATACCAATAATTTTTTTTATTAATTAGTTAAATAGTAACTATGTATGTTTAGGTGTGTGACAATATCTATTCTTATAAGTGAGGGTACATTAAGATAAAAAGCATGATTTATAAGTCTTTTGTTGATAATGTATGCAGTGTCATATGAGTCTGAGCATAATTTACTAAATTCATATGTTTTGTGCTAATTAAGAACTTGCCTTGTTGCTCTAAGTTAGATTGTAGATTAATTGGATTAGGAAAGGAACTTAGGCCATTGTTTGTAATAGTCCACTTTAGCCTAAAAATGACCAACCAATTTGATGATATATCTCTTATTCCTAATGTTTTAGCCTAACATGTACCTATTATTTGGAAAGACCTGATTAACATAGCCTTGTTAGTTGTAAAATCCTGCAATTGGCCCTGGTGTTTCCTTGAACATTGTGTACCTTGATTGAGGCAAAAAGCCTAAGATGAGAATGGCTACCAAAATTGGCCCTAGTTCGGAGGATAGATATTATGCACCTCAACACAGGCCAAAAGCCTAAGTTGAGGGTCCTCCCGGACCAGAACTTCTTATTTCCGAGGGCAAATCGGCTGGTGTAAGGGTGAAATACTAAAATATGGGGGTGTGTTAGAAATATGGGGAAAAAGAAAAATCATGTACTGGGTGCAAGAAAAATAAATAATGCCTTAATGTAAGCTAAAAAAGCAAATTTGAGTGTAAAAGCAAGGAAAAAAGCTGAAAATTCAGAATAAAGCATCCAAAAAAGCTTGAAATAGGAGAAAGCGAGAATAAAGTGAAACTAGCAGTGTTGTTAGGGCAATAGTGTAGAAAAACGCAGTGTCAAAGAGGGACTTTAGTCACTATCTTCCTATAATATCCTACCAAAGCCCCCTAGGCCTATGTTACAAGCCTTGAAAGTCGTAAATTGATCCTAGTCTAGTTATTTAAAGGTCTGAGTCATAAGTATAGGGGCAAGCTTATGGTATTAAACATTATGCATGAATATTTGTTGTGAGAGTGAGTGATTTTGCATAGTCCCAATGTTAAATAGGAATATATCATTGAGGATCAAATATGAGACTTCTTTCTGTGAGGGCACTTGCATTGCATTGTTAGCACTAGACTCTTTCAGTGATTGTGGATTGTTGATAATACCTTGCTTGTTATATGCTGACAAATTATAGCACATCTAATGTATAAACAAAGGAATTTTGCAACTTCTTAATGCGACTTTTTATGGTTTTTATGTATTTTTGTGTTATTTGTGCAGAAAATATAGGCTAACATAATTTTTGGGAGAAAACTACAAATTTTGATGAAAATCAGGACATACAATCCACCCTGCGAGTCATAATACAAGCTACGAATTGTAAGGTGCTACCGTAGCAATTTTTAGAGAGGTCAAGAATTGGGCCAAGAACTGCAAGCAGGGGCTACGAGGAGACCCTACAAGTCATAGCTCAAGCAATGACTCATAGCAATGGATCATAGCAGTCAAGTTTAAAATGCCAAGTGTTGACTACGAAAGCCCGATTATGACTCGTAGGTCACGCTACTAGTCGTACCTACGAGTTGTATCTACTGCCAGCTGGATTTTCTATAATATTTTAAGGGAACTTTTGTAAATAGTATAAATAGTTTAAGATAGGATTTTGAAAGGAAATTTTTTGGAGATTCCAATTTACACTGGACAACTTTGAATATTCTTAGAGAACATTTTTTAAGGGTTTTGTGTAGATTTTAGGATTTTACTTTGAAGACTAATTTTGGGGGTTTTGAAATCACTTGTACTTAAACTCCATTAATTCAAGTTTGGGGTTTCAACATCAAAGTGGTTTTCTTCTTCATAGCTTTTGGGTAATCTCTCAACCATGTTCAGTATATGAATTGTTTGTGATTTTGCCCTAGCCATGAGTAGCTAAGCACCCACAACTTGGGGTTGTGAGAACCGTGAGAAGTTGACTTGAAATCTCCCAGATTTTGTGCATTTCTTTGGTTGGGTATTTACATGTATTGTCTATTTCCTTTCATTTTGAATTTTGTTTGGTGGTGGCTAACACTAATCCTCACCTAGTGTCATAATCCCGACCAAGGTAGTGATGAATAGGTAAAAGGAAATGGATGATAGGATTTGATTGATATATTCTTGTCTAGTCAATGAAACCTAACCAAGGGTAGGTTAACTGGGACAATGGGTAACAGTTAGTTGGAACACATGGTTGCCGACCAAGCGTCATGGTGAAATTCAATCTTCACCTGCACAAGAGGGTTGGAAGAACCTAAGCTACAGTCCTACATATAATGTCTCAATTAGATTCCTGTTATCCAGGGTAATTGATTTAACGAATGATGGGGAACACAATTCCCAAGGTGTCCCTCAGTTTGATTTTATTTTCGCACTAGTTGTGTAGTAATTTTACTTTCTTTCACTTTGAATTGCAAACCCCCCCATTCCAGAGAATATAACCAATTGATGCTTGAAATAATTGTTGGTGGATTAATATGATCAACCCCATATTCCCTGTAGGTTCGACCCTAACCTCTTGTTAGGTTTATACTTGTTAGCGACCGCTTTACTTTTAGAGCATGAACATAAAAAATTATGGCGCCGTTGTCAGGAAATACAACCAGCTTCTTGACATAATTTCTCTAGTAGTTAATTCAAGTACTAATTTAGAGATTCTCTTGTATTTTATTTTGTTTTTGTTTTTATTGTTTAGTTTTATTTACAGGGTATAATAGGTTTTTATGCCCAACACAAGAAGACAAGGCAATCCCTTAGTTCCAATCAACTTGGAGATCCACTGAATTGCAAGAAGAGTTGCCCAAGAAAATGAGGGTATCGCGATTGATGAAGCCATTGGTCAATATGAGGAAGCTATGGGTAGAGACGAAAAGGCACCACAAAGAGAAAATAGGCCACACTATAAAGCTTTCAATTAAAATGCACACGAATGGAACCAATATATGTTGAACCATATGGGCATGGATATTACAAGAGCTATAGTGTTGCAACCACTACTGGCCGACACTAAGTTCACCGTGTCTAGTGGTCTCCTACAAATGCTTCAAAATCATGGTTTGTTTACGGGGCTACCTTCAGAGGATCCATCTCCATAATATTGCATTTGTTTGCAAGAGTGTGATGGGTACACAAAATCTTTCAATAGATGCAGTTGGTTTAAGAGTGTTCCCTCTATCTCTAACTTGAAATGAGGCAATATGGTTGTCAGAACTTCCACAAAGTTCGATCACAAGTTGGGTCGAGCTTAAAAGAGCCTTTTTAGAAAGGTATTTTTTGAGGGCCAAAAAGCTTAAGCTCAAAGATCAAATAAATAATTTTGAACAATTGCCAGGTGGTTCAATTAGTACTCTGTAGGAAAGGTTCACCAAGTGCTTGAGGATGGTTCCCATATCACAAAATTATTGATGATGCCTTAGTAGAGATCTTCTATCAAGCTCTTGATGAGAATAGTCAAGCTTGTGCCGATACAATCATGGGAGACATATTTCTTGTTAACCTTTTGTACAAATCGCTGAAAGAATGGAGCAAGTAGTCAAAATAAATACAACATGGGGCCAAAGAGATAGAGCTGCAACTAAAACTTTATGTACTGTGAACACCAACAATGAGCAAGCCAAGGTAAATGAGGAGATTATACAACAACTTTCTCAACTTCGCATAAGTATGGACTTGGTATTGAAATAAAACCAAGCAAGTGTTCATGCAGTGACTCACCTACCTCCAAAGGCGTCTATGTATGAAGAATCGTTCTTTGATGAAGGTACTTGCTTTCGAAGTAACCAATTGGCGAATTTTTGAAACAACCCCCAAGGGTCTAACATAGACTATTGGAGGTAAGGTTCCAAGAATTACAGTCGAAACTATAATAGAGAGGTTGTATATAGAGATAACCATAGTGGTTATTATGAAAGAGAAAGAGCACTGGAGGCCAAGTAAGGGCAAAGAGATGGTTATAGAAATGGTCCCTATGTGCCTCCCCATAATCGTGATGCCGGGTCTAGCAATTCAAGGATTGAGGAAAAGTTGTTGAAGAGAACCAACCATCAAGATTAGACTCTAAAGGGGATGAAATTGGATATTTCAAGTATCAATCAAAAGATAGAGTCTTATTTGGTGGCCATCAAACAATTGGAGCAATAATTTGGTCAAATGTCTTCTTAGGTGAACTAATGCCAAAAGGGTACTTTGACAAGTAACATGATTCAAAATTCAAAGAATGATAGGCATTATAATGCGGTCATGATGAGAAGTAGGAAGAGAACCATAGATCCCCCAATGTTGGTGGTTGATGGTGAAGCTTGTGAGAAGGGTGTAGATGACAAAGTTGTGGTTGAAGAAGACGGTTTAGAAAGTAACGGGATGCAAAGTGAAAAGGTGAAAGAGCAAGAAAAGCCCAAGATGATCCCAAAACCTCCTCCCCTTTTTCCTCAAAGACTAAAGAAAAAGGAGGAGGATAGTAAATTCAAACACTTTCTTTCGATGCTAAAGCAATTATCCATTAACATTCCCCTTCTAGAAGCCTTGGAGAAGATGCCTAGGTATGCTAAGTACATGAAAGATTTGGTTACGAAGAAGTACACGATGAGCCAAGAGCGTTTGCAAGCACTCCAATAATGTAGTGTCATCATGACCAAATGCCTAGTCCAAAAGAAGGAAGATCCCGGTGCTTTCACTATTCCTTGCACCATTGGTGATGTAGAGTCATCAAGGGTATTATACGACTTAGGCGCTAGTATTAGTTTGATGCCTCTTTCCATTTTCAAAAAGCTTGGTTTTTGTAATCCTTCTCCTACAAGAATACAATTACTCATGGCGAATAGAACTATCAAAAAGCCGAAGGGGATACTCTTTGATGTGCTTGTAAAAGTTGATAAATTCATTTTCTTTGCTGATTTCATGATCCTTGATTATGAGGTTGACTTTGAGGTTTCAATTATATTGGAAAGACCATTTCTAGCCACTCACAGAGCCTTAGTGGATATGAATTTTGGTCAGAGGTTATTTTTGACATACGCCAATTGATGAAGCACACAGATGAATTCAAGAGGAATGTGTGGGTCATTGAAGATTTCTGATGATGAATGATGACAAAGTTGGGACACGATATTAAACAAGGCATTCTTAGGAGGCAACCTAAGTATCATTCATGTTTTTGTTTATTTTTAAGTTTATTTTGGTTGTTTGAACTATTAGGTAGTGGATTGATTCTTGGTTTTGATTTTAAAGACATTGAATCAGCTGTGTTGTTTTAAAGATTGATGTATTTTGAGATATTATTTTGTAGGTGTGAATCAAGTGTTGAAAGTATAAAGAATAGCATTTAAAGTAGCCTCTACGACCAATCCTACGAGCCGTAGTGCACTCTATGACTTGTAGTCATGCCTCGTAGAGAAGATCAGTGTTACATTAAAGTTGGTACATACACTACGAGCCAACTTTACAATTCATAGTCTATGCTACGAGTCGTAAGTAAGGATCGTGGTGCCCAAGTATGAATTCTAAATTTTTCAACGTGTTTGGGTCTGCCACAAAACCGTGACCTACAAGTCGTAGGAAGCCCTATGACTCGTAGTTAGGGTTTTGTAGCCCCGATCTACAGAATTTTAAAAGATGACTCGATTTATTATAAAAGGGGTCAAAATTCATTTTAACCCCTAATTCCTTATTTTTAAAACCTAATCCACAAAGTATCCACAAATTATTTTCCCCCTCACTATTTTGACCCATTTTTCGGCCTACCCACATCAATTTTCGATCATTTTTTTCGGCGAGTCCATCAACTAGGGTTTCGGCTTTCCCCTTTCTCTCTCATTATGTTTGATTGCTTGCCATCTTCTAAAATGGTATGTTTTTAGTTAAATTTTGCATACATATATTATGTATCTCTTGAAATCATTGAATGATTGTGTGTTTGAGACTAGACCTAGGACTACCCATAAGAAGATGGATAGATTGAAATGAGAATTAATGTTTTGTCAATTGGACTTCCATAATCTTGTTCTAAATTATGAATTTGCCCTTATTTGTTATTTATGATAGTGATCTCTTGTCATGTCTAGTGCTGATCATAAGTGAGTAGTGAATACCTATTGGTCGATTAACTATTGGATTCATGTCGGGGTGCATTTTGATTGTGGGTGTGTGTTTGGGTTGGGAATGATCTTTTGAGATAACCCTTGTATGCATCTATTTTTGATCCGTTTAAACTTCCACAATTGTGTGCTAATTTTGATTGCTATGAGATCAGGGAATTCTTAGGTAATTCTCGAATCTGTTGGGAAGTTGCTGGTTGATTATCTAATTATTGATACAATTTGTAGGGTAATTACTGGTTTGAATTTTTTTGAATAGGGTCATATGAATATTGATATGCCTGTTGAATCGATTGAAAGAGTTGCTTCAAATGATGTATGAATTAATTTTGATTGATTAGGGTTTGTGTGGTAAAGTTATAGGCAGCACAGGTGACTATTGTTCCCTACGAAGGGCCACTACGACTTGTAGGTGTCATATGGGTCGTAGTGGCCCTTTTTATGGAACAACAGGCACTTGTGGTTCCTTAAAATTTACCATACAAGATCTACCTACGAGTCGTAGTGTCCACTAGAAACTATAGTGAGGGTCTCGTAGGACATATCTTGTGCTTTAAAATATTTCTAAAAATTGTTATGAGCATAGACTATGACTCATAGGTCATCTTACGAGTTGTACCTATGTCTTATACCTGCAAATCAGTAGCTAATACAGTGTAAATTTTTGTGTGTCATCCTTTTTGGTTTTTGTTTCTTCTTGTTTCTTTTTTTGTTTGTTCCCTGATTATTTATACATGATGGTGCTCATTTGTGGTATGGGGAGTAATTTTCAGGTACAATACCTCCAAAGGATAAAAATGCTATCTGAACCTTTAATAGAAAGCTGATAGATGAGGCCTCAGATACCGAGCAGACGGAGGGATCAGAGGAGGTCATAGTGTTTGAATTGACTCGGAGACAAATATGCGTCAAACTAGATTCAGGGATGCACAAAATTTGATGATAGTTAAGAGTTCTGCCTAGTATTAAGATGAGGGTGATAGAGATAATTCAGCTCGTAGTTTACCATAGATGACTCCTACTCATATGTAGTCAAATTCTCATGAGGCATCATAGACTCAGTTGGGTCAGGCAGAGTCACAACCCCGGTCCATCCATTGTCTCCTCTACTGATCCTAAAGCATCCGATGGGTGGCTAGATAGATATGTGAGGGCGGTGCTAATCTAACATGGGTCACAAACCACGCCAAGTCGATAGTGAAGTCTCATCTCTCTATTTTAGCCAAATTTGATGGTCTATTATGTGATCGCACATCAGGCCTACATTTATGTATAATGTTATCACTTTGGAGCGAGCTATGTTAATAGCCAATATCTTACCTGGCTAAGATATAGACTGGGAACACATTATGGCAGAGAAGATTTATGAGTCCATGATCCTAACTTACACCTCATTCCCTTTCCTCATCTTAATACATAGACTATGCAATGAGGCCAGAGTTTGTGTTTCTCTCTACCTCGACCCACATATAGAGGGCCTACATACTACGGATCACAACATGATAAAGGATGATGAGAACCCAGTGGCCCTATCGAGAGCAACTTTTTCGCCCATTCTAGATCCATGTCCTCTCAATCTAGATGCTCAAGAGCTGCCTCCAGTTCCTACTACCTCTTATTCAGTTGCATCAGAGCAGCCTCCAGTAGTTAATACCGAGGTGATGACCTCTATAGCTGCACCTACACCAGAGCCATCTACTACTCAGGTTACTTTTGCAGACTACCCTCTTATGTCTGCTTTTACTTTTCAGGCTTTAGTACATAGATTGACTAAGACAGAGGCCCAGATGGGTAGGTCGATAGACCAGCTCAAACCATGGGTTCATCAGATAGTTTGGGACTTGGAGGAGCGAGCCAAGGCATTCACTCTTCCTGTGGTGGACTAGAGAGTGACTGTAGTGGATGCCTGGGTCAACGCTTTTGAGGGTAGGATCTAGCAGAGTCTTGAGGGAGCACGACTTGCTAAAATGGCTGCCATAAAGGAAGAGTTAGCCAAATTTAAGGCTGGCCTGATGAAATCATTAGTAGCCTCGATAGCAGCCCTGAGGAAGCACCTAAGGATGATGATTTGATTGACTTATTTGAGGATCACCTACATGCCCACGGGAAGGCATCTCTGGAGAGTGATGATTCAATTGTGAGTCAAAAGAGTCCTAGGACAGCTAAGGAGTTGGCAGATCTGGAGGAGTGGATCGTAGGTCAGGTGATGCAAGAGTCTATAGCCATCATGGAGCAGAGGCAGGCTCGAGAGCAGCAGTGCGTACATAGAGTTGGTACATCGAGTTCAGTTACAGCCCAAACCACTTAGACAGAGACTAAGACCCCACATCAGCCTGATGTCGGTTCATGAGCACCATATCTTTGCTACTTTTAACCCTATGCTTCTTATCTTTGGATACTTTGTTCCTATTTAGACACAATGTTTTATCATGTTTCTGGATGCTTTTGGATGTTTTATTTTGGATGATTGGTTTTAATTTAGCTTTATATATATATACCTTGAGGACAACGTATCAAATTTTTGGTGGGGTATAGGAAGTTATACTATCTTATTTTATATCCCAAGGTTTTCTTGTCATGTTTCTTTTTCCTTGTGGATAATTTTACTTTATGTTGACCTGACATGTTATAGGTGTTGTAGAGAATTTATGGATATATAAAGATTATTAATTTTGGCATATATATAATCTTGAATGGTTTTATGAATGTTCTGAAAAATCAATATCACAAAATTTTTTCTGATTGTTGGTTACTACTGCAATCTTGAATGTGATTAGTTTGACAATGTTTGTTATGATAAAGCAAAGGAAAGTTAAGGCTTGAAGCATGACCTATGAGTCTATGATTGATTGTGTATGCAATGCCATGTGTGTGTGAGCTAATGTTGTCATATTCATGCATTATATACTGATTCAAAACTTGCCTTGTTACTCTAACATTGGACTGGAGATCTTGGTTGATTAGGAAAGGATCTTACCCCATTGTTCTTTAAATTAGTCCCCTTTTTGACTAAATGACCTACCAAATGTAGTAGTTTATCCCTTATTCCAAATGTTTGACCCTTCTATGTATCTATTCTTTCTTGATACCTAGCTAGCCTAACCTTGTTTAGTGAAATACCTTATACTGGCCCTGTTCTATCCTTGACCATGTGAATCTTGATTAAGGCAACAAGCCTAAGTTGAGGGTGGCTACCAAAGGTGGACTTGGTTTAGGTAATGGATATTGTGTACTTTACCTCACGTTAAAACCCTAAGTTGAGGGTGGCTAATGTTGCGGTATAGTAACAAAAATGAGGTGATTAGTGAGGAATGAAAGAAAGAAGAGAAAATATTGTGCCGGGTGAGAGAAAAAGAAAGAAAAGTTGCCTCGGAGGAAAGAGGAAAAGAAATCAGCCGAAAAAGCTTAAAAAATGAAGAATAAGGGAGGACATAATGAAAATGGCTGGGTTGTCAAGGTGAAAGTGTCGAAAAACATGGTTCAAAGATGGCTTTTAGTCACTAATTTTCCAACGTACCTTATCAAAGCCCTATGAACCTACGTTTCAAGCCTATGAAGTCCTAAAGTGATCCTAATCCAACTAGTCAACTGTTCAAAGTATGAGTGTATTGGCAAGCCTATGGTGTTTGTTATCATGCATGAATCTCATTTCTAAGAGTGAGGATGTTTGCATAGTCCCTGAACTTTGGTTGTTTTTTAAGTGAAATGGAGAGACTTCTTTTCTATAAGGGCATTTGATTACATGATTGTCATATGATTTGTTCAGTGATTGTAAATTGTTGATATTCCTTATCTTGTCATAGTTGGATTGTTAGATGCATCATTGTGTCTTGGTTTGCTTGGTAACTATGTAATCAGGTTTGGAAAATATGAGTTGGGTACTTAAGTTGAAGTTGAGAGAAGTATGTGT
Organism: Solanum virginianum; assembly: GCA_000787875.1. Taxonomy (NCBI): domain Eukaryota; kingdom Viridiplantae; phylum Streptophyta; class Magnoliopsida; order Solanales; family Solanaceae; genus Solanum; species Solanum virginianum. Next base: position 87,845 of record DF357642.1, read on the forward strand.
TATTAGAGCAATTGCTATGTATTACTTATTATCTATCTAGATCGAGTTGTCTCTTTAGGACAAGCTACAATTCTAAGTTGATGCTGTTGATATGCTGACAAATTACCATGCATCATATGCCTAAAAGAAGGGATTTTACAAGTTCTTAATGTGACTTTTTATGGTTTTTATTTAAATTTGTGTTATATGTGCAGAAAATATAGGTTGGCATGGTATTTGGGAGAAAAGTGCATATTTAATGAAAATCACGACATATGAGCCACCCTATGAGTTGTAGCACAAGCTACGAGTCGTAGGGTGCCCTCGTAGCAATTTTCAAAAATGTTAAAAATTGGGTAAAGAACTGCAACCAGGGACTACAAGGAGACCCTACAAGTTGTAGCTCAAGAAATGACTTGTAGCAATGGATCATAGCAGTCAAGTCCAAAATTCCAAGTGCTAACTGCAAAAGCTCAATTACCACTCGTAGCTCATCCTACAAGTCGTACATACGAGTTGTATCTACTGCTAGCTGGATTTTCTATTTTGTTTTAAGGTTCTTCTTGTAAATAGTATAAATAGTTTAAGACAGGGTTTTGAAAGGAGAATTTTTGGAGATTCCAATTTACATAAGACAACTTTGAATATTCTTAGAGCATTTTTCTATGGTTTAGTGTAGATTTTAGGATTTTCCTTTGAAGACCCATTTTGGGGGTTTTTAAATCACTTGTACTCAAACTCTATTAATTCAAGCTTGTGGTTTCAATATTAAGGTGGTTTTCTTCTTCATAGTTTTTGGATAATCTCTCAACCATGTTCATTATGTGCATTATTTGTGATTTTGCCCTAGCCATGAGTAGCTAAGAACCTACAACTTGGGGTTGTGGGAACCATAAGGAGTTGACTTTAAATAACTCAAATCTTGTGCAATTCTTTGGTTGGGTATTTACATGTATTATCTATTTCCTTTCATTTTGCATGTTGTTTGGTGGTGGCCAACACCAAACCCCGCCTAGTGTCATGATCTCGACCAATATAGTGATGAATAGGAAAAAAGAAATGCATGATAAGATTCGATTGATGTGTTCTCATCTTATCAACCAAATCTGACCAAGGGAGGTTAATTGGGAAAATGGGTAATGGTTAGTTGGCACACCATGGTTGTTGACCAAGTGCCATGGAGAAATTCGACCTTCACTTTCACAAGAAGGCTGGAAGAACCTAAATTATTGTCCTACATGAAATGTCTCAATTACAGTTATGTTATCTGGGGTAATTGAGATAACAAATCATGAGAAACACAATTCTCAAGTTGTCTCTCAATTTGATTGTCTCTTCACAATAGTTGTGTATTGTTTTTACTTTCTGTCACTTTGAATTACAAACCCCCCTTCATTCTAGAGAATATAGCAAATTGATACTTGATATAATTATTGGTTAGTCAATATATTCAACCCCGTATTCCCTATGGATTTGACCCTAACCTCTGGTTAGATCTATACTTGATAGTGACCGCTTTACTGTTGGAGTGTGAATATCAGCTTGTCATAGTTGTGTTGTCACATGCACTAGTTTGTATTGGTTTGCTAAATACTTATCTAATCCTATTTTGAAAAGTTGGTGTGGGTATCTGAGTCTATGATTTATGTGATGTATGTCATTGAGTTAAGGTCTGTGTGTTACTGTATTGTCTATATAGATTAAGTTCGTCACTTGAGAACAAGCAACAATTTTAAGTTGAAGGTGTTGATGTGTTGCCAAAATACAACACTTTTAATGCTCAAAACTTAGAATTTTGTGTGTTTTAAATACGATTTTGGTGGGTTTTATGTGTTTTTGTTTTTATGTTTGAAGGATTACTAGTCAGCCATGATTTTGGGAAAAGTTACAGAAGTTACTATAGTTTTGCTGTTATACGAGACCCTCTATGGTTTGTAGACTATTTTACGAGCCGTTGGGAGATTTTGTGAAGATTTCTAGTGAAGGGCTAATTTTTGAAAGTTGATTCTACGAACATGCAGACAAACCGTACAAGATTATTTATGCCCTCAGGATCAGAGACTTAGACTTTTAGGAATTTCATTAGACGAAATCCCCTTTACGGATCATAAACCACTTTACAAGTCGTAGAGGGCTATCGTAGAGTTAAATTCTAAAATTCCAGCAGTTGAGTATGAGACTTCGATTACGGACCGTAGAAGTCAATATGGGTCGTAAAGTACCTTTGGTATAGCATGACGACCAGTTCTCCTATTTTTGTTAGGACTTGAATTTAATTATTATAAATGGGTCTTTCAGGTTATTTTTCAGAAGTTTTCGCCTAGTACTCAGAAAACTCAATATTTTGAGTGAGAGAAAATTATAAGATCATATTGGAGAGTCTTTGAGAACGCTTGTGGTTTAGTTGGATCTTTATGCTTGTGATTTTCATTGAAGTTTGATTGCTTATTCTTAATTCTATTGTGTAAGTGTTCAATTACGTCTTCTCAATTCATAATCTCTGCATCTACACATAGCATGAGTAGCTAAATCCACAACGAGGGTTGTGGGAACCATGACGAACTAATAAACTAAAATAGGATAATTCACAATTCTTGGAAGGTGTATATGTATGTATTAATTAACTCTCTTTGTTTTGCATATTTTGTAGTGGTGGCCAATATTAGAACCCGCCTAGTATTACTGACTAGATCAAGGTAGTAATGAATAAGACATTAATTAATAGGATTTGATTAATGTGTTCTCGTCTAATCAACAAAACTGGGTGTCATGACCCAACCCCATGGGCCATGACCAGTGCCCGGATTGGGTACCCAAACACAATCACAAAGCTAAATGGCAAACAGATGACATATATTTTACAAAAATTGGCTAGAGTTTCCTTTGTTTATAGACTATCCCAAAATAACCCTGCACTTCAGAAGGTACAAACAAAGGCCATACAGAGCTAACAAACACAACAACATATATATATATATATATATATATATATATATATATATATATATATATATATATATAGATAGATATGCGGGCTGACAAGGCCGCCATGGCCGGTGAAGCCGCCCAACAAACACATCATATGAGTTAAATCGAACGGATTGGATACAACCTACACACAAATATCCACAGACCTCTAAACAAACCTACAGAATCATAGGATAGGACAGGGCCCCGCCGTAACCCTAAACACATATATGCAACACAACGAACAAGAATACATATATATATACCACAAGTGGGCTCCGAGGTAGGGGAGCACTCAAAACAACAGAAGGGGTGTCCTAAACTGGTGGATCACCAAACTGTACTTTAGCACCTGCGGGCATGAAATGCAGCCCCCGAAGAAGGGGGGTCAATACGAAATACGTATTGAGCATGCAAAGCAAAATGTACAAAAAATAAATCTGTGTAATAATCAAAACAAAAGTATAGAAGGCAAATGCATATCCAAATGTATTAAAATGTTTACTTTCAAAATACAAATCATGCCTAGTGCACAGGAACTATGGTCGCCCGTGTGTCAATGGCGCCATACATAGCATAACCACAAAATGGGATGATGCCAAACATAGCAGGAAGCCCAATCACAGTATAACACCAAATAAAAGTGAAACTCGGCCGTTGGGCGAAGCTCAGAACCGCATCACAGCATAACACCAGAGTATATCATAATGCGCATGATAACCAACCGGCTCGAGAATCGGCGAACGATATCATAATAGGCACGAGTGGAGTAGTGAGTAATCATATGCATAAAGTCCTTGTCCTAAACCCAAAAGATAAGTAAAGTAGCCATATTTGAAACCGGAAGAATAATTATTACAAATTCTTTCAAAAGTTACTAAAATTACACAAAAGGGCTTTGTGGGACCCACAGATGGTTGCAGACCTGAACTGGCCCAACTTATGGAGAAGATAATCATCCTAGATCATACAAACTCCTACGAGGAATTTCAAAGCAATTCGAGTCTTTCTATAAAAGTTATGGACGTTTGTAGTTTTAAAATAGTTAAAGAAATACTTCTTTCAAAAACTAATCCAATTTCATATGCCCTTTGCAACTTATGAATTCCAAAGACATTAGAATCAAAGTTATGACAAATTAACACAAGAATACCAACAAACAAGTATGGACCATACACATGCTTGGATTACGAGAATAGAGTCCTCGAGGCTCGTATCATAGCCGATTTTAGCTAAGACATGCCAAAAAGGAGGTTGCTTTACATATCTCAAATGCTCTCCAAAATAATCCAATGCAAGCCTAATTCCAACTTATACTTTGAACTTCCCAAGGTCTACAATCAAGTCATAAAATGCTACACAGTTAGCTAAAGACTTTTTGGGCATTAAATTGGAATTTTGCCCCTAATTCAACAAAAATTTGGGCAGCATTTCCCCTTAAACATAGGCCATCCCGAGAATTCAACTTGGCCCAATTAATCAACAATAACAACAACAACCTAGCAACATCAGTAATCAATTCGAAAGGCGACATAACAACAATAAGTCTCTTTATCAACATTTAACAATTTCCATAAATCTAGCTAGCACACTACTGACACATATGGATGATTTCCAATCATTCCTCCATACTTCAATGATTATAATATACTAACTAGGCGTCAATTCATAGTTCCAACACAACACAACACTACACAACCCATACATACCCATACAGCTCCAAACACTTTTTTTGTCGAAATGATAAAATGGATTTCTTTTTCTTTTCAAAAACTATCACACACAACTCACTTCCAACACTATATATTTCATGATTTTCCATCATTTTAACATACTACAACATGCTTACAATCTTTATAACACATAAAACAAGATTAAATCTTACCTTTCCACTTTAACTCCACAAATGGGCTAGGGTTTCCAAAAGTGAGAAAAGAGATGATTAATTGCTCTAACAACACTTCCACGCTACTTAGGGACCTCAAAGTAGTAGGTTTGCATCAACAAATAATTTTTGGAAAGAGTAGAAATGAATTTCAAAATTACCTCTCCTTGGCCGAAATTCCTCTTGATGTTTTCCAATTTTTCCTTCTTATTTTTCTAAGTATAAAATGATAAGGAACATAAGGTGATCATCTTATATATATATATATATATATATATATCCAATTAGAATTTAACACAATTTGATATGGGCACCACTTAATTAATTCAAGATCTCCATCTTTCAAAAATTCCACTTTTTGTCCCAAACTTTTTCTAATTGATCCAATGAAGAACATACAGGTTCTAACATCCTCCCCCCTTTAGAACATTCATCCTCGAATGTTAACCAACCTTACGAGTCATAAAAATAATTTAGGGGAGTTTCCTTTTCAACTATCACAATAATATCCATTAACCAATAATTCATTTATCACATAACATAGTCAAGTGAAGAATTGAATTACCTGAAAGCACTGAAAACAAGTGAGGATACTTCTTCTTCTTCATCTGCTCTTCTACTTCCCAGGTCATTTCCTCTCGTTTATTATTTTGCCACAACACCTTAATAGAAGCCACATCTTTATTCTGCAACCTTCTCACCTAACGATCTAATATGGCGACGGGTTGCTCTTCATAAGATAATTCTTCTGTGACCTGGATATCATCCACATGGAAGACTCTGGAAGGGTCACCAATACACTTATGAAGCATAGAAACATGGAATATTAGGTGAATTGCTTCCGTTTCAGCTGGCAGATCTAACTCATAGGCAACCTTGCCTATTCTTTGAACAATCTGATATGGCCCAATGTTTCTTGGACAGAGCTTCCCTTTCTCACCGAACCTCATAACACCTTTCATAGGTGACACTTTAAGAAAAACCCAATCACCAATCTGAGACTCTAAATGTCGACAGTGATTATCTGCATAAGATTTCAGCCGACTCTAAGGCGCTAACAACTGCTCCTGAATGAGTTTTACCTTATCTACTACCTGCTGAATCACGTTTGTGCCAATCAACTCAGTTTCTCTAACATCAAACCAACCG
>DF357642.1:99026-115941 GCA_000787875.1 Solanum virginianum
GCCCAGTCATATAGTAAAATTCACATCTCATATTTGACTAAAGGGCTTAGTGAACTCAAATTACCGTCCTGCATGCTATACACTACAAAAGTATTAGGTTTTTCGGTGATATTGAGTTGGAGAATCATGGGGAACACAACACCCCAGTTTCTCTCCATTATTGACTTTTCTCTTGTAATAGTTAGTTACTTTTATTTTCTTATTGATTATTGCAAAACCTCCCTTTGGGGAATTAAGTGGGTTAATTATTCGAATTGCAAATTTGTAAATTATCTTGAGTCTACGTATTCCCTGTATGTTCGACCCTAACCTTGGTTTAGATCTATATCTTGATAGTGACTGCTTTATTCTCTGAAAAGAAGGTGTAACTTAGGCAACATCAGCCACCATTAGAATATATGAAAGACAGAGAGAGTTAATTGATACATATATGCACACTTTCCAAGAATTATGAATTATCTGATTTTACCTTGTTAGTTCATCATGGTTCCCACGATCCTAGTTGTGGATTTAGCTACTCATCCTTTGTGTAGATACAAGAATTATGAATCAGAAAAACATAATTGAATACTTACATAATTGAATCAAGAATAAGTAAATCCATCTTCAAAGAAAATCACAAGATTAAAGATAAAATTAAAGTACAAGTATTCTCAAAGACTATCCAATGTAATATCACTATTTTCTCTCTCTAATTACTGAGTTCTCTGAGTACTATGTGAAAACTTCTGAAAAATAACCTTAAAAAACTATTTATAGTAAGTAAAATACAAATCCTAAACATAATAGGATAACTAGTCGGCACGCCACATGAAAGGGGTTTACAGGCCATATTGCATTCCATGGCCCGTAATTAGGATCTCGTACAAAGATACTAAAAATCTGGACTTCAAGTCTATGACACCTCTATGACTCGTAAAGTGTTTTACAACCCGTAAGGGGGTTTCGTCTGATTAATCTTTAGAAAGTACCAATCTCTGATCCTTAGGACACAAACCATGGTCTACGAATCTAAATCATTCCATGACCCATCAATGATGTTCACGCTCCAAGAAGAAAGCGGTTTCTATCAGCAATTAACCTAAGCGAAGGTTAGGATCAAATCCACAATGAATATAGTGTTTGACTAAAGAATTCACTATCAATCATTTCGAGTATTGATAACTAAAATCTCAAAATAGGGGTGGGGGAGTTTGTGATTCAAGAACAAACTAAAATAAACACTATACTATGATGTGGAAAAACACTCAACATTAGGGACAACTTGGGAATTGTGATCCCCATGGTTCATTACCTCGATTACCCTAGGTAACATAACAACAATTGGAGATTTGCATGCAGGATGGTAACTTAGGTTTCTCCAGCCCTCTTGTGAAGGTGAAGCTCGAATTTCACCATGGCGCTTCGTTAGCTACCATGGTGTGCCAACTAACTATTACCTATTGTCCCAGTAACCTCCCCTTGGTCAGGTTTGGTTGATTAGATGAGAACATATTAATCAAATTCAATCATCTATTTCTCTTTTCCTATTCATCACTACCTTGGTCAGGATCGTGATAGTAGGCGGGATTTGTTGTTGGCTACCACTAAACAACAATGATAATAAAGAGAAATAGATAATACATGGAAAATCCCAATCATAGAAACTCAATAAACCTAGGTTATCTCAAGTCAAATACCCATGGTTCCCACAACCCCATGTTTTGGGTGCTTAGCTACTCATGGCTAAGGCAAAACCAACAAAAATGCAACTAAAAGACATGACTGAGAATTTTACCCAAACCAATAAGGGTTGAAGACACCACAAGTTGCAAACCACAAGCTTGACAGATTAATAATAAGGACAAGCTAGATTTGCAATCCCCAAAATAGGGTTTTCCAAGAGAAAATGATAAACTAAGCTAAAAACCTAAAAATTTTCTTAATATTTTATTCAAAGATGATATTCTCTTCTCAATTTCGAATCTCTCCCTCAATAAAGCCCTAACTTAAACTACTTATAGTGTTTACAAAATAATCCTAAAAATTATATAGAAAAGTTAGCTTGCAGCTGGTACGCCTCGCAGGTACGACTCGTAGGTTAACCTATGAGTCATAATCGAGGTCTTGTATCAGGTGCTTGGCATCTTGGACTCAACTAGTATGACCCACTAGTACGAGCTACAACTCATATGCTCCTCTCGTAGTCTAGGCCTTCAGTTGTTGATCCAAAGTTTGGACTCTCTGATTCCTGCTATGAATACACTTATATGAGTCATAGTGAGACCTACGACTCATAGGGTGACCTCGTAGGGTTGACCTCCACTTAGCAGATTTTTTATTTTTGTTCTCTATTTCTTCCAACGATAGCATCCTATGACTCGTAGCTCGGGCTAGGGCTCATAGGTGACTTGATATGTCCTATGCTTTAGTAAAATTTACAACTTTTCTCCAAAATCATGCCAACCTAACTTTTCTGCAAGAACTACACAGAAACACATAAAAACGATAAAAGATAGCATTAAGAACTCACAAAATCCCTTGTTTTAGGTATCAAATGTGTTGTAGTTTGATAACACATCCAACACCCTCAACTTGGAATTGTTGCTTGTCCTTAAGCGATAACTTAATCTACACAGACAATGAGAAATACATAGCAACTATAGTAATGGCATATACATCTTTCACTCTAATCCAGGTACCCAACTATCATTTTCAAAACCAGATTGTAAAGCTACTGAGCACAAAAAAAGCATGATGATAAATCTAGCAACCCAACTATGATAAATTAAGGAATATCAACCATGCATAATCACTTGTCCAGTCATATTCTAATAAAGTAGTGCACATGCCACAGACAAGAAGTTCCTCTAACTCACTCAAGAAGCATTTAGAATCAGGGATTGAGGAAACATTCTCTCTCTCACAATTGAAATTCATGCACACTTACTTACACCACAGGCTTGCCTCTATACTTATCTTCTGGCTTGGTGAGAAAGTGGATTTGGATCACTTTAGAACTTATAGGCCTATAACAAAGGTTCACGGGGCTTTTGCCTAAAAGCTATCGTTGAACCATGTTTACCAACACTTTTGCTTTCATAACCCAATTATTTTTATTAAATCCACCCTTATTCTCTAGTTTTAAACTTTTCTCGAGTGCTTTCTTCCTATTTTCAGCTGTGCCTTATGTATGAACTCAATTCTTACAACTTTTTCTCAATTGAAGGCACTTTTCTTTTATTTTTCTACACTCAACTCATGATTCTTCATTTCTTTCTTTATTTCCCAACTAACCACCTCATTGTTATTACTTTACCACAATAAGGACCACCCTCAACTTAGGCTTTTAGCCTAAGGTAAAGTACACAATATCTAATCCCCAAACTAGGGCCACAATTTGTAGCCACTCTCAACTTAGGCCTTTAGCCTCAATTAAGGTTCACATGTTCAAGGATAGACTATCTATTTCTCAAACCAAGGCCATAACTTGTAGCCACCCTCAACTTAGGCTTTTAGCCTCAATTAAGGTTCACATGTTTAAGGATAGACTAGGGCCAATATTAAGGTATTATATCAAACGAGGTTAAGCTAGTAAGGTGTCAAGGAAGAATGAGTACATGAGAGACTAAAAAATTTGGAACAAGGGATTTGCTTACTCATTTGGTAGGTCATTTAGGCTAAAAGTGGGTTCACTCAAAGAAAAAAGGCCTAAGATCCTTTCCACATGACCAAACCAATCTTAGAGTACTAAGACAAGTTCTGAGTCCATACAAGATGTATCAATGCAGTAATGTAAGCACACAACACATATGGCATTGCACCCACGATCAAGTATAAACTCACAAGTCATGCTTCAAGCCTCAACTTACCTTTATATCACCAGAACAGACATCACAAATCATCAAAATGCATGGATGCATCAATAATCACAACCTCAAAAATTTTGAGGGTACCCAATTTTTCAAATCATTTAAAAAAGCCATTTAAAGGCTATGTATATGCTAACGATAACACTACTATGAATTTATACATTATCTACTATCTAAACATACTCGTTCAACAGAAAAGTAAACATCCACATGGAAAAAGAATCACGACAAGAAAACATTAGGATCTAAATAGGGGATGTTATGGACTCGAGGTTACTCAGACTTCAGCTTAATCTATAACTTCCCACACCCCACCAAAATAGGATACTTTGTCCTCAAAGTAAAGACAAGAATGAAAACCAAACACCATAATATAGAAACATATATATACATGCATTAAAAACAAAAACTAACATCCAGAATATAAGTAAAAATAACATCTAACATAAAAATACTTAAACAAATCCAAAAACCAACAGAATAAAGAAATTGTCGAACAACAGAATAAAGTATACATAATGAAAAAAATAAGAAATAGGGTTAAAAGAAGTCAAACATCATGGTGCATCAAGCACCGATCTCTGGTTGGTCAGCAGGGTCATGGGTCACTATCTCCTCATTAGAAATCTGGGTTATAGCTGTATGTGAACTACCCTCTCCATGTGAATGTCGCTACTCTCAATCTCTATATATAGTTTCCAATAGGATTAACTCCTGCACCACCTCCTCTGGTATTGACTCCTTGACCGAGGCTGTTAGATTATCAGGTTGAGGCCTCTTCTGGCTCATCTTTGGATCATCTATCTCGAGGGGCCTCTTCCCATGAGCTGCTAGACAATCAAACACCTCGTCACCCGCCGATGCTACCTCTGGGACTGCAATAGAGGTTGCTAACATTTGTAATTGGTCGGCCTTGAACTTGGCCAACTCCTCGATCACCATGCTTGTGTCAGCAGGCATAGCGCCCTTAAGTCTCCACTGGACTCTCGGCTCAAATGCATCAACTCTGGCATCCATTACTCTGACTATCTCATCTACCAATGCATGGGTGAATGCCTTTATCCTCTCCTTCGAGTCCCTCATTATCTGGCTGAGCCAAGGTCTGACCTGTGCTGCCAAAGCCTTATAGCCTGGGCTCTGCCATAGCCACCCTGTACAATAATGCATGAAAAATAATAGTAGACATAAGAGAATCCACCTGTAAACTAGAAGATGCTGGTACTAGAGTGTTGGAGGATAGCATAGTGTCAATCACAATAGCCGGGGAAGCCTATGCAATAGCTGGAGTAGTGTCGATAACGATAAGTATCGAACCCTGAGTTTGAGGTTCTACTGGGAATAGCTCTGGCATATAAGGTGGGACAACTCTCTGTAGGGCTACTGGGTTCTCATTAGCCTTGATTAGACTAGGGTCTATTATACGCACAACCTCTACATGAGGGTCCAAGTGGAGAGAGACTCGCACACCAGCTTCCTTGCATAATCTATATATCAAGATAGGGAACGACAATGAATGCTGGGTATGGACTGCTGCCTCGTGAATCTGCTTTGCCATAACCCAAGCCCAATCTATGTTGTACCCTACCAAGATGCTAGCAAACAACACAACCCTCTCTAATGTGATCACATTACCCATGAACATTGGTATGATGCACCAACAAATAATGGACCACCAAAATATAGCCCTAAATGAGAGGTGGGCCTTCAGAATATGCTCAGTATGGTTTGTAACCCATATAGGCTCAACACCTTCCTTGCAGATTTGGCTCACTATCTATCTAAGAAGTTCTGTTCTCAGCCTAGCATCTTTCTGATTGACTGCTTTCCTTATTTCTATAATCATATGGTCATACCCTGCTGTGCAGTGCGGCACTCTGTAATTTGGCCCAAACTATACCCTCTAAATGGTTTCTTCTGAGATGTTAACAACCTCAACTCTAACAAGGACTTCACTAAATTGTGGCTGCTCAATGGGCTTTTTGTGCCTCTGAAGATTGCTACGTAAAGTAGCATAGTAGGAGGCATACAATCCTTGGACCAGGTAGGGGGCGTTCTTTCCCAACACTTGTGATAGCCATCCTAGTCCATGATGCTCAATTTCAACTTTTAGTCCCAGAGCACCGCTTAGCCCTAAATCTTTTAACCATGTCTCCTCATAAAACCTCCACACCGACCTCCCATGACTTTTTGGTTCTTGTCCCTTTTCATAAATCTATCTCATGCCTGGGACACACCATCTTGTGCTTTAGGGGTATGTGGAGGTGACGGTGTAAGTCGAAGCGGCTGGTTGTTATAAGCAGTCTCCTCTAGCTGAACTTGAGATACCTTGAGAGAACCAACCTCAAAAAGCGAGGTATCATCATCTGATCCTTCATCATCACCTTCCTCTTCAGACTGGAAGGGACTATCCATTCCCATCGAGATCCTTGTTATTTGTGATCTCGTCATGGGGACATTAGATTTAAGATCTGGGAGCATATTTCTCTCTTCAGTAATTGTTTATCATCCGATATCTCATCTCTCAGTCGGTGTCCTGAAGTTGACGTAGCACCCCTTCGACCTCTTGGAGGCATAACATCTGAAAAGTCAACACATACCAGTGCATAAGTCCCATGATGTTTTTGTTCTACCAATGACTAACACATAAAATAGTCAAACAATAAACAATACAAATACCAAAGTGAAAAACAACTGAACCAGGTGTAGGGTTGCAGATATGAGTTGAAGGTACGACTCGTAAGGTGACCTATGAGTCGTACTATAGACTCGTAGTACCAAGTTCTCTGAGAAAAATATATTCTGGAATCAACTACGAGGTGCAGTTATGACTTATAGGGTACGAGTTTTAGTTAGGTTCATACCTCATTCTAGAAATATTTTGAAAATTCAGATATGGGCCATAAAACCACCACTACGCATCATAATAGGTACCACAAATCATAGGTAAGCCTCGTATAGAAAATGTTAAGGCATCATAGATGACTGTTGCCTTCTACGAAGGGCTACTATGACTCGTAGAATGACTTACGATTTGTAGTGGGTCCTTGTAACAGAAAATAGAGAGTATCCTAGGTGCCTTTAACCTTTCCATGATGACCAAGAATTAATTAGAAACTATCAAAAATCAAAAACACATGAATAACCCAGTAATAAGCCTAATCACTACACTTTACCAATCATCCCAAAATGAAACACGAATTCTCCATATCGTTTAAAATATTTCCAATATGAACTAATCTTGGACATCACCCAATTTCAACAATAGTCCAGCATAACTGGGGACATGCAAAAGTTTACCCAAGTTAATACAATAGTCATTCCTAACAACAGAATGATACCACCCTAACATTTGCGACTTTCAACTCCAACATGGTTTCACCAAATAATTACCCATAAAATATATATTACATGCATATGGCCATAACATCAGATTTCAAATTCACCTAGCAAGGATAGAATTAAAGAATCATGTTATTGCAGGGACATAGAGAAATATAAATCACATTTTTCTAGCTACCTTACTTATTTTCACATGGTTTTGCTAATCATAATCATTCAAACACAAATAAAACAAGATTATTTTAGAGGTATACCAAACTTAACCACAAAAACTTACCAGATGAATGGATGTATGTGAGATGAGAAGAAGAAAAGAAAATCAAATCCTTGGTAAAAATTGCACTTATTGGGGGATGTTAGTAGACGAATAATTTGGGGAAAGAATGAAATAGTGAAAAGTGATGTTAGAAGGGGTATAAAGCGAGAAGAACCATTTCATGAAGGGACATAAGGAGCCAAAAGACGTTAATCTTTTAATATTCCAAATGGGGTCACCTTTTAAAATTCTGAAGACCGAACCTATGAGACCCCAACTATGAGTCATAAGATGTCATACAACTCGTAGGTCCCAATCTCATAGCAGACCCAACAATTAAGAAAATTTAAAATTGCATACCTGGGCACTACGAACCTTACTTAAGACTCATAGGAGACCCAACAGATCCTAATGTTAGCTTGTAGTATGTGTGCCAACTTCTCATACTCACTATTTACCTCTAAAAGGCATGATAACGAGTCGTAATGGTGACTACGACTCGTAGGCCTATTCGTAGAAGCTGCTCCAAGCATAAATCTCTCTACTCCTCATTTTTCTTGTTTGTTCCTGAAACAAATTACTCCAGAAACACTTAAATGCAGGATAATACAGCTGATTCAAAGTCTTAACACTCATAACCAAACATTAAACTACCACCCAACAAACTAGATGAATAAAAATATCTCACAATAATTCAAAACATAAAAGATGCTTGGGTTGCCTCCCAAGAAGCGCCTTGTTTAATGTCGTGGCTCGACCATAATATAAAGGATAATCATACTTCTCCTTGAGTTCCATCGCTGCTCTTTCTATTTTTCCTTTGCTCATCCTACACCGCCTCTAGTTTCTCAGCACGCTGCTCCATCCTTTCTCTGAGCCTTTGCATTGACATGGTTTATTGTTCCACTTTGTAGTTACTTTTGAAAACATTAAACTTTATCTCCCGAATAATATTATCTTGCTCATTGACCTTGATCAGGACTTGCTCAAGCATATGCTTAAACTTTGTCAGCTTATCAGTGATACAATGCTGGTGTAGTAATCTCGGCCAATTTGGCACATTCTCACTCTTGGGTTTACTTGGGGCTTCCTTCAATACACTAGTGGATGGTCCGGCCTATCCCTGAAAGGGTTGGTAAATTTGGCAACTGCAGATAGCTTGTCAATATGCTCGGTGATCTCATTAAATAGTCATCTTAGGAATGCCCAATAATCCCCTCCAAACAATGCATCAACATACCCTTGTTGCTTAGAGGTTAGATCTCAGTAGAAGCTAGCCACCAATTCATCATTAGTCAGATACTGGTTTTGATATGTTGCCAAACACTGCTTATACATTTGCCAAGCTACTACCAAAGGTTCTCCTGACATCCTTTTAAAATTGTAGATATTATTTTGTAGCTTTTTCTTGTTGGGCCCTTTATAGAAGTTCATGAGAAAGACTCTCTAGAACTCCCCCTAGTTAGAACAAACATCAAATAGGAGAATTGACCACCATTCTGTAGCCTCTCTCCGGAGAGTCATGGTGAAAGCTTGAAGAGCGGGCCTCCCAAGAAGGATGTCTTGTCCCATGAACCCCCCTCAATATTTTAGTAAAATTGTCATGTGAGTTTGGGGGTCTTTGAACTATTGTCCATAAAACAAGCCTTGCCTCAACAATGTCTCCAACAATTTGATTGCGATATAGAGCTTTTGTTTAGTCATAGTGCCAACCAACCTGTGAATAGGCTAAATAGCAAAAACAAAAGGTAAAAGTAAAATGAACAGAGTTTAGAAATTAATACTAGAACTACCTAATAGTGAAATTAAGTAAAAACCTAGTCGTATTCCCCGACAACGGTGCCATAATTTTTTATGATGTTCATGCTACAATAAGAGAGTGGTCGTTGTCAGCAATTAACCTAACCAAAGGTTAGGGTTGAATCCACAAGGAATATAGGGTTTGACTACAAGAATTCATTATCAATCATTTTGAGTATTGATAACTAAAATCTCTTAATGGGGGGTGGGTTATTTTTGATTCAAGAACATACTAAAATAAACACGATGCTACAAAGTGGAAAAACACTCAATTTTAGGGGCAACATGGGAATTGTGTTTCCCATTGTTCATAGCCTCAATCACCCTAGGTAAAATAGCTACAATTGGAGATTCACATGCAGGAAAGTAACCTAGGTTCTTCCAGTCCTCATGTAAAGATGAAGGTTGAATTTCAACATGGCGCTTGGTCACTGCCATGGTGTGCCAACTAACTATTACCTGTTGTCCCAGTAAACCTCCCCTTGGTTAGGTTTGGTTGATTAGATGAGAGCACGTCAATCAAATTTTGTCCTGTATTGCCCTTTTCCTATTCACCACTACCTTGGTCGGGATCATGATAGTAGGCGGGGTTTGGTGTTGGCCACCACCAAACAACAATGATAATGAAGAGAAATAGACAATACATGCAAAATCCCAATCATAGAAACTCAATAAACGTAGGTTATCTCAAGTCAATTACCTATGGTTCCGACAACCCCATATTTTGGGTGCTTAGCTACTCATGGCTAAGGCAAAACCAATAGAAATGCAACTAAAAGACATGATTGAGAATTTTACCCGAAGCAATAAATATTGAAGACACCAATATTACAAACCATAAGCTTGATAGATTAATAATAAGAACAAAGCAAGATTTACAATCCCAAAAATAGGGTTTTCCAAGAGAAAATGATAAACTAAGCTAAAAACCTAAAAATTTCCTTGAGAGTATATTCAAAGATGATGTTCCCTTCTCAATTTCGAATCTCTTCCTCAATAAAATCATAACTTAAACTATTTATAGTGTTTACAAAATAACCCTAAAAATTATGCAGAAAAGACAATTGGTAGCTGGTACGCCTCGTAGGTACGACTCGTAGGGTGACCTAGAAGTTGTAATTGAGGTCTCGTATCAGGTTCTTGGCATCTTGGACTCAACTAATAAGACCCACTGGTATCAGTCGTAACTTGGGCTATGAGTTGTATGCTACTCTCATAGTCTAGGCCTTTAGTTATTGATCCAAAGTTTGGGTTCTCTAATTCCTACTATGAATACACCTATATGAGTCATAGTGAGACCTATGACTCATACAGTGGCCTCATAAGGTTGACCTCTACTTAGCAGATTTCTGATTTTTGGTCTCTATTTCTTGCTACAATAGTATCCTACGACTCGTAGCTTGGGCTACCACTCATAGGTGACTGCGTATGTCCTATGCTTTAGTAAAATCTGCAACTTTTCTCTAAAATCATGCCAACTTAACTTTTCTGGAAGAACAACATAGAAAGAAGATACATTAAGAACTCACAAAATCCCCTATTTTTGGCATCAAATGTGTTGTATTTTGACAGCACATCACCCATCTGTATGTTCATAAAATCAACTACTTTAAATCTTTCCCTTACTAGAATTGTTCACGAAACCACTTCACTACTTGTAGTATGGTCTAAGGCACATAAAGGGTCTCGTACTGCATCAAAATTTAGCAGCTTCTATATTTCTTCCCAAAAATCCATGCCAAACCTGAAGTCCTACAAATATAACACAAAAATAGACAGAACCAACTAACATTGCATTAAGAACACACGACATTCCATGTTTTAAGCATCAAAAGTTTTGTATTTTAACAGAATAACATGGTTCTTGTAGAAAGACCACAGGATTCTCATAAGCCATTATCAGGATAGTATCCAGTGTCCTCTGAACCTTGATCATAGTTTCCAGATAATGTAAAATCTCTAGCATTATCACTATGCATAAGCGATAGATCAAGCCCGAAAAAAGGATAGAGATGGACCTCTTCAAGGGCGCCTCATGAATCTGATCTGCTATCAAGCGAGCCCAATCAATATCATAGCCAGCTAAGATGCTAGCTAATGTGCTATAAAAAATAACACTTTTGATGCTTAGAACATAGGATTTTGTATGTTCTCAATGCGATGTTTGTGGGTTTTATTGGTTTTTGTGTTTATCTTTGCAGGATTACAGATTGGCCATGATTTTGGGGAAAATTAGAAAGTTGTTGCAGATTTCCTATTATACGAGACACCTTACATGCCGTAGACCAATCTACGAGCCATAGGGTAGTTTTGTAAGGAATTCCAGTGAGGGGCTAAGTTTTTCAAGTTACTTCTATGAACATGCAGACAAGCCGTAGAAGAATGTATAAGTCATAGAAGTGGTTTCGTGCTCGGAGGCTCAGAGAATGAAGAGTTTCTGAAGTTCATTAGATGAAACCCCCTTTATGGGTCATAAACCATTTTACGAGTTATAAAAAAGTGCTGTCAAGTAGAAGTCTAATTTTCTAGTAACAATGTACAAGACATCGATTACGGGCCGTGAACTTCAATAGGGTGGTAATGTGTTGTCAGAGAATATGCCGACCAGTTCTCCTAAGTCATTAGGTTTTGGATTTTAAATATTCTAAATAGGTGTTTTAGGTTATTTTCCATAAGTTCTCGCTAGTTTTGATTAATCTTAGGTTATTACTCAAAGAACTCAATATCTATAGAGAGAAAATTGTGAAAGAGTCTTTGAGAACACTTGTGGTTGAATTTGATCTTAAAGCTTGTGATTTTTGTTGATATTGGATTACTTGTTCTTAAATCTATTATGTAAGTGTTTAATTATGTCTTCTCAATTCATAATCTTTTCATCTAGACATGGCATGAGTAGCTAAATCTACAACTAGGGTCTTGGGAACCATCAAGAACTAACAACGTAAATTGGATAATTCACAATTCTTGGAATATGTATATGTATATATTAATTAACTCTCTTCATTTTGCATGTTTTCTGATGGTGGCTAACACTAGATCCTGCCTAGTGTTACTGACTGAACCAAGGTAGTAATAACTAGGAAAAGAGATTAATTAACAAGATTAGATTGATGTGTTCTCGTCTTATAAATCAAACTAGGCCAAGTAGAGGTTGTATTGACACTAATAGGTACTGGTTAGTAATGCAAACTATTATGATTGGCCAAGTCACATAGTAAAATTCACCTCTCACCTTTGACTAAAAGGCTTGGTGAACTTAAATTACTATCCTGCATGCTATACACTAGGTAAGAATTAGGTTATTCGGTGATATAGAGATAGGGAATCATGGGGGACACAAGACCCTAGTTGCTCTCTATTATTGACTTTCTCTTGAAATAGTTAGTTAATTTACTTTTTTGATTGATTATTGCAAACCATCCCCCTTGGGGAATGGAGTCGGTTAATTACTTAGATTGCATATTAGTAAATTTTCACGAGTCCATATATTCCCCGTGGGTTTAACAATAATCTTTGTTAGGTTCTATATCTTGACTACAACCACTTTATCCTCTAAAATAGAGGTGTAACTTGGGCAACATCAAGATTTTCATATTGTTGCCAGGGAATACAACTTGACTTTAGTGAAATCAATAGTAATTCGAATGTTAATCTGTAATTCGGTTATTTTCAATTTGGTTTTATTCTTTTTCAGGATGTAAGCGTACTATATGCCCAACACTAGCAGTCAAGACAATCCCTTAACTCTATTTGTTCTTGAAATTTGTAGAACTTCATGAAGAATGGCACAAGACATCACCAACAATGCGGCCAATACAGCTCTGAATATGAACAATAACGAAGATGCTCAGAATGAGAACTTACCTCCTTTAGAAGACATTCCACAGCCTCAGGATTTTAGCGCAAATGCTTACTAGTAGAATCAGTACAAGTTGAATCCTATAGCTATAGAAGTGACTGAGCTATTGTGTTGCCACTACTACCGGCAAACACAAAGTTCACAGGCTCAAGTGGGTTACTCCAAATGCTGTAGAACCATGGGCTATTTGCGGGCTTACCATTAGAGGATCCACATAACCACCTACATAATATGGTATTTGTCTATAAGAGTGTGATAAGGACATATAATCTGTCTATGGATGTTTTAGGACATCATTTCTTCCCATTGTCTCTTACAAGAAATATCGTATTATGGCTATTTGAGCTCCCGTAGAGTTCAATCACCAGCTGGGTAGACTTCTAGAAGGTGTTTTTAGGGAGGTACTTCCCTAGATCGAAGAAGCTCAAGTGGAAGGACCAGATCAGTAACTTTGAATAACTTCCTGATGATTTGATAAGTACTACTTGGGAGCAGTTCACAAAATGTGTAAGGAGCATCCCTGACTAAAAGATCATTGATGCCGCCTTGGTGGAGATCTTTTACCACGCCCTTGATGAGAACAATCAGACCTATGTTAACACTATCATGGGGGGATATTTCTAGATCTACCATTTGTAAGAATTGCTGACCGAATGGAAAGAGTGGTTAAGACAAACAATGCATGGGGGTAGTAGGATAGAGCCTCCACAAAGAGTTTATTGTCTTTAGTGTGGGGACAGAACAAGCCAGAATTAATGAAGAAATCATGCAACAGCTTGCTAAGCTTCGCACAAGTATGGATGTAATGATGAAATAGGGCTAAGAGAGAGTGAATGCACTGGTTCACCAACCTCTACGTGTACCCATGTATAAGGAGCCATACAATGATGAGAAAGCTTGTTTTGTATGGGGAGTTTCTGGACTAACGCCCAAGGGTCCAATTAGGACTATTGGCACTAAGGTCAAGGAAACCAAGGTTGGAACTTTGGTAGAGATGTAGCTTATAAGGATAAATATGGAGGATAGTATGATAGGAATAGGGGTCTAGATATAGATTATGGTCGCAGAGAAGGCTTCAAAAAGGATCCTTATGTTCCACCACCACAACATAGGTTCAGGAAATTCTAAAATTGAGGAGATGTTTGATCGCCTGTTGAAGAAAGCTGAGATGCAGATCTGGTCAAGTGTCGACTCAACTTAATTAGCATCAAAGGGGTACACTACTTAACAATATAATACAAAATCCTAAAAATGAAGGGCAGTATATGGCAGTCACCACTCGAGCTGGAAAAAGCACAATTGATCCTCCTATGTCAATTGATATAGAAGATGTTCGTGAGGCATGGTTGTAGTAAAGGAGGCAGATAAAGGAGATGATGAGGGTGGAGAAAGGGAAGTTCAAGCACTTTCTCTCAATGCTAAAGAAGCTCTCCATCAATATCCCTCTCATCAAGGCATTAGAGAATATGCCAGGGTATGTGATGTACATGAAGGACTTGATCACCAAAAAATGCATTATGAGTCAAGAGCTCTCCCAAGAGCTTCAACATTACAGTGTTGTCACTACGAAGTCCTTGTTTAAGAAGCATGAAGATCCATATGCTTTCACCATACCCTTCACCATTGGAGATGTAGAGTTTGAGAGGGCATTAAGTGATCTAGGTGCCAGCATAAATCTGATGCCCCTTATGGTCTATAATAAGCTTGGACTGGGAGTGCCTACTCCTATTAGCATGCGGTTATTGATGGAAAATCGCACAGTGAAGAAGCTTGTGGGTATATAATATGATGTGTTGGTAAAAGTGGAGAAATTCATATTTCCTAGAAACTTCGTGATTCTAGACTGCAAAGTTAATTTTGACATCCCAATCATATTGGAAAGACCCTTTCTAGCGACTTTACGAGCCCTAATGGATATGGAAGCTGGTCAACTCAGGTTTAGATTGAATGTAGAAGAAGTGGTCTTCGATATCCGTCAATCTATGAAGCATCTAGATGAGTTGAAAAGTGAAGTTTGGGCAATTAGTGAAGTCTGAGTTCGTCAAATCTTAGCCTGGTCTGTGAACTCTAATCCTGAAACTAGGATTTGAATGTTCTAAGAAACCGTGATTTATAAGCCTTAAATGTCTTTACAACCCATAATCAAAGTTTTGTGGAGTCTAGGCTCAATGAAGTTTTAGTTGGCCCGATGAAATATAAATAGAGGGGTCAAATTAATTTGACCTCACATTTGACCTAAATTTACCAAGAACACCCAACATCCCACCCCTCATTTTTTTGATCATCTCAAGCCAACTACAAGAACTCCAGTAGCCTAGGGTGCTACTCGTCGCCTTCATCTCCTTCAATTTCATCTCAATTCTTAGTAAGTTTTTGGTATACTCTCAAGCCTTAATATTCCAAGTTTGGGATAAATAATTTGGAAATCATGAAAGAAATGATGTTTAGACACAAAATCATTGTTGAATTTAACTTGTGATTAGTGAAAACTAGGTTGCCTCGGTTTGATTATTGTTTTGGTCCGAAAATAGGGCACTTGGGTCTGGTGTTAATATTTTGAATAAAATATTTCTGCCTATTTAATCAATCACCATATATGATTGAATGCTTTTGTTTGTGAATTATGGGGGGTTAATGACATAGGTACTTGATCTTAGCTGAGTGGTTCACTAGAGGTCCTAGATCTCACACCGGACCTAAAGGCTACCATCCATAGACCAGAGCTACTGCCTGAGTTGGGCGTACTCAGTCTGAGAAGGGAGACAGCGACGAGAGTGGGTTACCCGAGATGACTCTATCCGAAGAGGAGTCCAGCTCTGAGGGAGGCTCCGAGGATAGATCAGAGGCAGAGTCTTCTATCACACCATCATCGTCATCTACACTAAATGCCCTCACTAGTCGATAGTGTATTGAGGACGTGCAGGAGATCTACACAGAGGGCACATAACCAAGAGAATAGATCAAGCTAGTCTGCTCTATCTATGAGAAGGGCAGGGTTATTATTTGTAGACTTGATGGTGTCCCTGGCCTCCAGGACACGATGATTAGACATGGGCTTCAGTGGTTGTCCATTCTCTTGGATGATACTCCCCGACTATTGTGAGGGAATTCTATGCATCTTACGTAGCCACTATCTACCTTACTCTTAGAGAATATGCCAGGGTATGTGAAGTACATGAAGGACTTGATCAACAAAAAATGCATTATGAGTCAAGAGCTTCAACATTGCAGTGTTGTCACTACGAAGTCCTTGTTTAAGAAGCATGAAGATCCATATGCTTTCACCATACCCTTCACCATTGGAGTTGTAGAGTTCGAGAGGGCATTAAGTGATCTAGGTGCCAGCATAAATCTGATGCCCCTTATGGTCTATAATAAGCTTGGACTGGGAGCGCCTACTCCTATTAGCATGCGGTTATTGATGGCAGATCGCACAGTGAAGAAGCTTGTGGGTATATAATATGATGTGTTGGTAAAAGTGGAGAAATTCATATTTCCTAGAAACTTCGTGATTCTAGACTGCAAAGTTAATTTTGACATCCCAATCATATTGGAAAGACCCTTTCTAGCGACTTTACGAGCCCTAATGGATATGGAAGCTGGTCAACTCAGGTTTAGATTGAATGTAGAAGAAGTGGTCTTCGATATCCGTCAATCTATGAAGCATCTAGATGAGTTGAAAAGTGAAGTTTGGGCAATTAGTGAAGTCTGAGTAACCATTTTGCCTAAGTCATGCCTCGATAATAAATTAAGTGCTACTTGGGAGGCAACCCAGGACTTTTGATATAATAGCATAGTTGTAGGCTTATG
>DF357642.1:122229-135040 GCA_000787875.1 Solanum virginianum
GGAATCCTAAAACTAGGATTTGAATGTTCTAAGAAACCGTGATTTATAAGCCTTAAATGTCTTTACAACCCATAATCAAAGTTTTGTGGAGTCTAGGCTCAATGAAGTTTTAGTTGGCCCGATGAAATATAAATAGAGGGGTCAAATTAATTTGACCTCACATTTGACCTAAATTTACCAAGAACACCCAACATCCCACCCCTCATTTTTTTGATCATCTCAAGCCAACTACACCCCTTTTTTGGCAAGAACTCCAGTAGCTTAGGGTTCTACTCGTCGCCTTCATCTCCTTCAATTTCATCTCAATTCTAAGTAAGTTTTTGGTACACTCTCAACCCTTAATTTTCCATGTTTGGGATGAATAATTTGGAAATCATGAAAGAAATGATGTTTAGACACAAAATCATTCTTGAATTTAACTTGTGATTAGTGAAAACTAGGTTGCCTATGTTTGATTATTGTTTTGGTCTGGAAATAGGGCACTTGGGTCTTGTGTGAATATTTTAAATAAAATATTTGTGCCTATTGAATCAATCACCATATATGATTGAATGCTTTTATTTGTGAATTATGGGGGGTTAATGACATAGGTACTTGATCTTGTTTTAAGCAGTAAGAAATGGTTAGAATCATAGGATAATCCATGTTAAATCACTTCTGATGTGGTGTATGTCCATATTGGGGGTAATGGGTATCGTATACAAATCTTATGTGTGCGTGTATTCTTGCTTTGATGCTAATAATTTGTTTGTTGAAATAGACTTTTTAGGGTCTATGTAATGGACTTAGAGACTCAGGTGACTGAGTATTTTCTGGTTTAGGGGTGGCTTTAATAGCCCGTAGAGATATCTACGAGTTATAATTGCCCCTCGTGTATAATTCCAGAAACTTGCTATTTCTAAGTTGCCATCAAACGAGACCTTCTATGAGTCGTAGTTCACTTTATGGCTCAAAGAGAGGTGTGATACATCCCTCCCTAGAAATAATTACTCACTGGAATTTTTTATAACCAGTTTATGACTTGTAAACCACTTTACGAGTCATACCTAGTCTTGTAGATTTTTCCAGTAACTAAAATTGTTTGAAACACTGGTTTATGAAGGCTCTTTATGGCTTATAGTAGTCACTATGACCTATAAAGGAGCTTTCGTAAAACCATTCTACAACTCAATTCAAAACAAATTTTCATTTCGATTCTTGATTTCAGGGCTAACAATGGTTCATATATGTTTATGTTTTAGGTACAATGGCTCCTAAGCGTAAATTCACTAAGATCCAGGCTATGAGGAGGAGACTTAAGGATGAGCCTTCAGATGATGTGTAGACTACTTAGCTGAGTGGTTCACTAGAGGTCCTAGATATCACACCGGACCTAAAGGCTACCATACCATAGACCAGAGCTACTGCCTGAGTTGGACGTACTCAGTCTAAGAAGGGAGACAGCGATGAGAGTGGGTTACCAGAGATGACTCTATCCGAAGAGGAGTCCAGCTCTGAGGGAGGCTCCGAGGACAGATCAGAAGTAGAGTCTTCTATCACACCATCATCATCATCTACACTGAATGCCCTCACTAGTCGATGGTGTATTGAGGACGTGTAGGAGATCTACACAGAGGGCACATAACCAAGAGAATAGAGCAAGCTAGTCTGCTCCATCTATGAGAAGGGCAGGGTTATTATTTGTAGACTTGATGGTGTCCCTGGCCTCCAGGACACGATGATTAGACATGGGCTTCAGTGGTTGTCCATTCTCTTGGATGATACTCCCCGACTATTGTGAGGGAATTCTATGCATCTTACGTAGCCACTATCTACCTTACTCTTAGAGAATATGCCAGGGTATGTGAAGTACATGAAGGACTTGATCCTCTTTCAAAGGGGAAAAAGCCCCTCGCTCAGCCCAGATTGATTGAGATAAGAGTGAGGGGCCAAAGGGTGGATATATTAGAGGAGACCATCAGCCGTATGTTATTTGGTCCCAAGTTCCCTACCCACAGATCCACCACAAAGTTTGACTACAGGGTAGGGCAGACTAGTGACCCACTAGTGATGAAGGATCTTGAGCAACGAGCCATATTGATGAGATGAGTGGCTGGATATATTACAGAGTAGGGTCTGAAACCTGCTTGGGTCGCCACTAACTTAGAGCCTATTGTCAAGGCCTCGCTCAGTTTCAACACAATGTTTTTGTGGGCAGTTGTTTGTTCATCCATTCGGCAAACTTTTGTTCATAATACTCTGATGTTGGAGTGTCCAGTTATAGTTTCTAGCATCTTAGCTGGCCATGAGATTAACTGGACCTGCCTCATTGCTGAGCAGATTCATGAGACTGCCTTGAAGAGGTCCACCTCTATCCCATTCACACACTTGATTTACAAGCTCTATCTAGAGTCGAGGGTGGAGATACTACATTAGTTGGACTAGATGATTGAGGCCCAACATATATTAGATCCCAGTCTAATCAAGGATGAAGAGAACTCGATGGCACTCTAGCAAGCACAACCTCTAGCTATACCTGAGATGTTTAGCCCAATGCCACCGCTTGAGGGTTCTGAGACTACTATCGCTACTATTGCTACTGCTACTTAGAAAAGGCCTCCACAGTTCGAGGCATTTGATGCGAGCGGACTTACTATTGCTGCTCTTATACCAGAGGCCACCTACTTTATAGCCTACAATTGCGGGCATGATCTACGTGCCCATCACATCTATACAAAACCTGGCACAGAGATTATCCCATGTTGAATGCAGTTGACTCAGTTTATTCATCAGATCAGGTCTTGGGTCTGTCAAGGCTATTGCAGCAATAGAGGGTCAATCACAGGCATTTATGATCACTACTATTCAGGACCATATTTCTACCGTGGATGCCCGCATCTATGCCTTAAAGAAGAGGGCATAGAAGAATTAGGCGAGGCCTATCCTTTAAATTTGTCAGCCATATAAAAGGAGATTCAGCAGCTCTGTGCTGACATGACAACATCCTTTGCAGCACCAGTCACACAATTAGATATGATATCTCTAGTGCCGATGTTGGATTTATTTGCTCTTGAGAAGCCTACTCGGTCTTTCCTTGGGAAGCAACCTTGTACGGATGATAAGCCAGAGGAGAGATATGTACATGTGAGGATGATAAAGGAGGAGGAGCTCGAGCTTGCCTTAAGGAAATCAAGGCATAATGAGGAGAGGAGACAAGTTCGAGCAACTAAGAGGTGGGAGGTGCTCTGGACAGAGTACCACCATTGAGCAGACCACCCCATAGTAGGAGGATGGCCAAACCCAACCATAGACTAGTGCTTAGGTGCCTAGGTATGTTTTTTGACCCCTTATGATCTATCTTGTTTTGATTTTGTACATTGGAGATAATGCACATCTTTTTTATGGGGGTATGTGTATTTATGGGCCTTAGTGAAGTTTTAGTAGCTTGGGTCCATAATTATCCAAATTTTATATCCCTAGGTTTTCTTGATTGTGTTCGTTTTCCCTATGGATCTTTATTTTTTGTTAAACTAACATGTTTAGGATGTTTAGATAATCTTTGTAGTATACAGTACCAATAATTGTGGCATATAGCATGTTTTTATGTTTTATTTGAAAAAAATGATACCCACCAAAAATTTTGATGAAGTAGTTAGATAGTAACCATGCATAGTTAGGTGCCTGACAATATCTATTTTGATAAGTGATGGTACATTGAGATAAAAAGCATGATTTATGAGTCTTTTGTTGATAATGTATGCAGTGTCATATAAGTGTGAGGATAATTTGATAAATTCATGTATTTTGTGCTAATTTAGAACTTGCTAACTTACTCTAAGTTAGGTTATAAATTAATTGGATTAGGAAAGGTTTTAAGGTCATTGTTCTAAAAAAATTTACTTTAGCCAAAAATTAACCAACCAAATTTGAGGAAAATAACCTAAGCTGCAAACATGTACCTATTATTTGAAAACACCATATTAACCTAGCCTTTCCTTAAGCATTGTGTACCTTGACTGAGGCAAATAACCTAAGCTGAGGGTGGCTACCAAAAGTGGCCCTAGTTCGGAGGATGGATATTGTGGACCTTCACACAGGCTAAAAGCCTAAGTTAAGGGTGGCTAGTGTAATGGTAAAACACAAAAATAAGGGGGTGTGTTAAGAATACAGAGAATAAGGAGAAAATCATGTACTGGGCACAAGAAAAATAAGTGATGCCTTAGATGTGAGCTAAAAAGCAAAGTGAAGTCTAAAAATAATGCAAAAAGCTAAAAAAAATGAAAAGAAATCACCCAAATAGGAATAAGGGATAATAAGAGAAAGTAAAAAAGTTTGTAGGGCAAAAGTGTAGAAAAATATAGTTTCAAAGAGGCCTTTAGTCACTATTTTTCCAAAATACTATACCAAAGCCCTCTAAGCCTACGTTACAAGCCAAAAAAGTCCTAAAGTGACCCTAGTCTAATTAGTTGAAGCTCTGAGTCATGAGTATATGGGCAAGCCTATGGTGTTAGTCATTATGCATGAATATCCTTTGTGAGAGTGAGTGTTTTTCTATAGCCCCGAGGTCAAATATAAATGCATCATTGGGTGTCAAATATAGGTCTACTTTCTATGAGGGCACTTGCATTATATTGTTAGCACTAGACTAGTTCAGTGATTATGGATTTTTGATAATACCTTACTAGTCATAGTTGTGTTGTCACATGCACCAATTTGCATTATTTTGCTAAATAGCTATCTAATCCTATTTTGAAAAGTTAGTATGGGCATTTGAGTCTAAGATTTATGTAATGTATGCCATTCAGTTGAGGTCTGTATGTTATTGTATTTGTATATATAGATGGGTCTGTCACTTGAGGACAAGCAACTATTTTAAGTTAAGGGTATTGATGTACAGTCAAAAAAACAACACTTTTGATGCTTAGGATTTTATGTGTTCTCAACCCGATATTTATGGGTTTTATGTTTTTTTGTGTTTATCTTTACAGGATTACAGTTTGGCGATGATTTTGGGCAAAGTTACAAAGTTGTTACAGATTGATTGTTATACAAGACACCTTATGGGCTATAGACCATGCTATGATTCGTAGAGTGGTTTCTTAAGGAATTCCAGTAGGGGTCCAAGTCTCTGAAATTGCTTCTACGAACATGTAGACGAGCCGTATAAGAATGTACGAGTCGTAGAAGAGGTTTCGTGCCCTGAGGATCAGAGAATGAAGACTTTCTGAAATTCATCAGATGAAACCCCCTTTATAGATTAAAAACAATTTTACAA
This sequence comes from Solanum virginianum, assembly GCA_000787875.1. Classification (NCBI taxonomy): domain Eukaryota; kingdom Viridiplantae; phylum Streptophyta; class Magnoliopsida; order Solanales; family Solanaceae; genus Solanum; species Solanum virginianum. The sequence goes on from DF357642.1 coordinate 127,484, forward strand.
GTCATAACGGGGTGTCGTAAAGAGAATGTCCAGTTTTTCAGCAATAATGTACGAGACCCCGATTACCAGCCGTGAACTTCAATATGGGTCGTAAAGTGCTATCGTAGAATGTGCTGACCAGTTCTCCTAAGTCATTTAGGATTTGAATTTTAAATTTTATAAGTCTTGTACGTTATTTTGCATAAGTTCTCACCAATTTTTATTGGTCTTAGGTTAGTACTTAGAGAACTCAATATTTAGAGAGAGAAAATTATGAGAGTCTTTGAGAACACTTATGGTTGAATTTGATCTTAAAACATATGATTCTTATTGATATTATATTGTTTATTCATAAATCTATTGTGTAAGTTTTTAATTATATCTTCTCAATTGATAATCTCTTCATCTACATATAGCACAAGTAGTTAAATCCACAACTAGGGTTGTGAGAACCATGAAGAACTGACAAAGTAAAACAAGATAATTCACAAATATTGGAAGGTCTATATGTATTTATTAATTAACTCTCTTCATTTTGCATGTTTTCTATTTATCACCTCTCACCTTTGACCAGAGGGCTTAGTGAACTTAACTTACAGTCCTGCTTCCAATACACTAGACAAGAATTAGGTTTTTCAGTGATAATAAGTTGGGGAATCATGGGGAACACAATACCCTAGTTGCTCTCTATTATTGATTTTCTGTTGTGATAGTTAGTTAGTTTACTTTTTCATTGATTATTACAACCCCCCCTTTGGGGAATTGAGTTGGTTTATTATTCGGATTGCATATTGGAGAATTTTTGGGAGTCTATGTATTCCCTATGGGGTCGACCCTAACCTTGATTAGTTTCTATATCTTGATAGCGTCCGATTTGTCCTCTAAAAAGGATGTGTAACTTGGGGGACATTACAAACAACCAATATTGTGCGATCTAGTGTCAGTGTATTATCAATATGTGTCAGTTGGATCTGAGATCAAACTACAGCCACCAAAATATACCGGTAAAGCTGAGTGATTCCTTTACAAGTACCGCTGATGTAGAAACCTAGTTAGGGCCTAGAATGTGCTCTGCAGTGTGATTGGTGACCCATCTCAGAAGTGCGAGCTTTCGGGCCAAATTTCTTATCAAAACTTTATCCCTAGTCTACCCTATTCGGTGATCAAACTCAGTTTAGGTCTAGAACCCTGGTACTCAGGAAAAAAAAAGAAAATGCCAAAGGTGGTCTCAGATAAGTCAATCAAAACTCCTCTAACCATTATGCATGTAAGGCGTGCTTGAGAAATGCATCTCTTCTGCGTTGGGGTTGACTCTATATTAGTGGCGGCATATGAAACAAAGAACACTCGAACTATCGTTGGGGAGTACTTCCCCGAAGGAGATTCCAACCACTCTATACTGTAGCAAGCTATGGTGTTCCAGAGTCTAGGGACACTATCAAGCCTAGAAGTGATGATCCAGAGCTCCTCAAATATAGTATGAGTCTGTCAACCCCACTCGTTATGCTGGAGTTTATCCCTGTAGATCTACTACATACCCGACACACACCACCTACTAGTCAATGCATCTAGGGGTGAAGGTGTGTTAGAGATGATGAAGTAGACTCGTACTCTAACTTCGCTCCAGATATTGAGTCAGACCTCTTTCTGGAGGAAATCATCTAGATAGAGTTGCTCTCCCTATTACCTCCCTCATCAAACTGGGAAGTCGGACCACTATGGCCTGAGTCTGAGGCAGCACTATCGGTCTACCAACCACCCGTGCATGTGGTCACTTAACCCCCATATTTGGCTAGATGCTGAGATCCTCTATGGATTCACCAGCCTCGAGAGCGACCGGGGTGTCCAATGACTCATCTCGTAATAGGGTCTGTAAAGCTCAAATTTTACTCTTTCTAGATTTTGGTGCTATCGAACCTGGAATTCACACCATTAGCATATAGATTAGTTCTACTACTAAAGTAAAGAAAGTTAAATATTACATGAAGTGACAGAAAGACCTACAAAGGCTCGTCTACGAGCCGTAGGAAAAACTACGGGCCATAGAAGGCCTTCGTAGGTTTCAGAGTATGGTAAATCAAGTTACTGGAAATGCACCTACAAGATCAAGTATGGATCGTAGTTTTAACTATGGGTAGTAGACCGAGTTGTAGGTGAAATTCTATAATTAACATATACAAGCATGGAACCTACGACACCATGTTACAAGCTATAGTCTAATCTAGGGCCCATAAATGGTTTCGTCTATTGAGATCCCAGAAAATCCCAAGTTGTGATCTTACTTATGAAGGCCAATTACGGTCCGTGGATTAATGCACGGGCCATAGAAGATCCTCGTCCTGAAAAATACAGTAACCTGGGTTTTCTAAGTTCATCAAATGGGTTCCATTTATCACTATAGGACCCAATATCACTACAAATGACAAGGGGTGTCTGTTTAAACAACATCAAAGCAAAATTCACGCACTCAGCACATTATCACCAAGTTACCCAACATCCCATATGTATGAATCATAAACTACCCCATCACTAGCAATTCGTCATTCACATAATATTCTGACTACCATTGGACAACTTGTGTACATGCTATCATTCAACATAAGTGCAATCACATGCTAATTTTCAATCAAATAGTTCAATCTATTTCCAATAATAAGTGACTACGTGATTTCAAACAATGGCATACAAACACTCTGTCATCAATTACATTAGTTTCACATCCAGTATATACATGGTTCAATTTCAAAGGCAACTTACCAATTAGTTTCAAGCATGTCATATTTCTCATGAATTAGGAAACACCAATTATTAGCACATAAACCTCAGAATAGCATTCCTAACAATCTTTCAACCTATTGACATAATTTTTGATAAAAAAATAGAAAATCAAGTAAAGCAAATACCAAAATTTGATCAAGAAGCTCAGAAATTACAAAAGATAGCCAAGAAAAGTAAACCCTAGGTGCGCCAGAGAGTAGCCAAAAATTGATCAAAAAATATGGAGGTGGTTGGGGCGGTGGTCGGAGACTTGGGGAAGAACAAAGGGCTTGGGTATTTTGGGAAATTGTAGGGAGAATAAGGGGTAAATGATATTATCCCTCTTTTAAATAATAGACCAAGTTGGGTTAAATTTAGGTGCAGGTCCCACAAAACTCTAATTACGGACTGTAGGAGTGATCACGCTCAAATATTACCTCTCACTTTTAGGATAAAGTGATCGTTGTCAAATATAAAACCTAACCATAGGTTAGGTTCGAATCCTAAGGGAATACGAGGTTTTGCCACCTTGACTCACCAACAATTATTTCAAGCATTAAATAACTCTATTCTTGAGAATGAGGGGCTTTGTAATGATTGGTAATAACTAAAGATATACTAATAAAGCGAAGAGACAATCAAATTGGAGAGAAACTTGAGAAATTGTGTTCCCCATAATTCACTAACTCAAAACCCCGAACAACACAACCTAAATTAGGATATTGCATGCAGGACGGTAACTTAAGTTTTTCCAACCCTTCGGCAAAAGTGAAGGTTGAATTTCACTATGGCACATGGGCGACTACCATAGTGTGCTAACTAACCATTACCTATTGTCCCAGTCAACATCATCTTGGCCGATTTTGGTTCCTTAGATGAGAACACATCAATCGAATCTTATCACCTATTTCTTTGTCTTATTGATCACTAACTTTATCGGGATCATGACACTAGGCAGGGTTTAATGTTGGCCACTATTAAATAAGAAGAAAAATAAAGGAAAATGGATAATACATGCAAATACCCAACTCAAGAAGTGCAAATAATCTAGGTTATTAAGCTAGCTACTAATGGTTCCCATATTCCCAAGTTGTGGGGGTTTAGCTACTCATAACTTGGGCAAGAAAACAAACAATGAATGAAATAAACATTGTTGAGAATTTATCCAAGAAGAATGAAGAATAATAAAACCACCTTTGAATTTAGATTTACAAGCTTGAAAGATGAAATTAATCTACAAGTGATTCCAATCTCCAAATTTGAGTCTCAAAGTAAAACCCTAATTTTCTACTCTAAAACCCTATGCTATGAACAACATTCCAAGAACATTGAAAATCTCCTCCAAAAACTGATTCTAAAACCCTGACATATAGTATTTATGCTTTTTACAAAAAGGTCCTTAAAATAATTAGAAAATATGGTCGGCATATGCTATGGCTCGTAGGGTGCCCTACGAGCTATAATTAGGCTTTCGTGGTCATCACATGACATTTTCGACTTCACTGCTTGATCCATCTCTACGAGTCATAGTTTGGTATATGACTCGTTGTGCCTTCTTGTAGTCCACCCTTGAATTTCTTGGTCCATTTTAATCAAAATTGTTAATTGCTATGAGACCCCTTTCTACAAGTCATAGTAAGGACTATGACTCATACCTTAAGCTCGTATTGCTGAACTTCAAATTCTCAGATTTTGGTTTTGGAAACTATTAATTTCTACAATCATAAAAACACTAAAAAGTCATATTGAGAACACACAAAATCCCTTGTTTTAGGTATCAAATGTGTTGTATTTTGATAGTACATCAACACCCTTAACATAGAATTGTTTCTTATCCTCAAGTGACGACTCAATCGAGATAGATAATAAGCAATACATAACAATCAACTTACTAGTATATACCTTACTCAATTTCAACTCAGGTACCCATAATAGCATTTTCAAAACATGATCATGTAGCTATTAAGAAAACCATAGCATATTGACTCATTTCACAGTCCAACTATGACAAGTTAAAGAGCATCAATAATCCAGATTCAGTAAACAAGTTAAATGCTAAACCTGCAATGCAAATTGCCTCACAGAAAAGAAGTCCCTTTTAAAAACATGATATTGATTTCAAAAGATACTTATAGGACTATGCATACTCACTCGCACAAAGGAGATTCATGCATGATGACTAATACCATAGGCTTGCCCATATACTCACAACTCGAACTGTTGTCTGATTAGATTAGGATCACTTTAGGACTTCATAGGCTTGTAACGTAGGTTCATGCGGCTTTGGTGTGGCATTTTGAGAAATTAGTGACTAAAGGCTAACCTTGAACTACACTTTTCAAACTTTTACCTTAACAACTTAACCATTCTCAACTTGTCCTACCTTATTCCTCATTTTTAAGCTTTCTGAATATTTTATATTCATTTTTCAGCTTGTGCCTCATTTTCAAACTCGTTTTGCTTTTTCACTCATTCTAAGGCATTTTTTCTCTTTTCCTCTTATCTAGTACATGACTATATACTCTTTCTTTTATTCCTAACTCACCACCTCATTTTTGCTATTATACAAAAACATAGGCCACCCTCAACTTAGGCTTTTTGCCTCAATCAAGGTTCACAATGTTGAAGGATAGACCAAGGCCAATGTCACACTATTTCACTAGATAAAGTTAGGCTAACTAGATATTAAGAAAGAAAAGGTACATATAAGGCTGTAATATTTGGAACAAGAGATAATATCTTTCATTTGGTTGGTCATTTAGGCAAAAGTTGACTAAATAAAAGAACAAGGGCCTAAGATCCCTTCCTAATCTATATAATCTCTAGTCCAACTCAAAGTAACAAGGAAAGATCTGAATGAGTCAGTACACAATGCATGAACACAACAAAATTAGCTCACACGCGCATGATATTGCATATATAGCCAACATAGACTCAAAGATCATGCTTCAAGTATCAACTTGTCTTTACTTAGTCACAAAAAAACATTGCCAGACTATTCAAACATGCATGATCACAAAATAACTAGTAATCAACAAAAACTTTCAAGGGTACCAATTTTTCAAAAAAAATTATAAACCATCAAAATAATGTACATGCCTAGAGTTTAATCACCATATACTACAAAAATTATCTAGAACATCTAAAACATCTCGATTCAACATAAAAATAAAAATCCACGAGGTAACATAACACATGCAAGAAAACCTCGAGATATAAAAAACTGGGATTCATGGACTAAAGGATACTCAGACTTCACCCTAGTCCATAACTACTCACACCCCCTCGAAAAACATGTATTTTGTCCACAATGTTCAATAACAAAAATAATATAAACATATAGGGTCATACCTTGGGTAGACTCCCAAGCACCGCTTGATTTATTATCGCGTTACAACATAGATAGTGTGCTTCTTTGTATCTCTTCAATGTCTCACTCTTCCCATTTTGATTTCCTTTGTGTCTCCTATGTAAAGTTTGACTCTTTGACCATTTACTTTGGAAGTTCCTCCATCTCATTTCTCCAATTCAATGGCACCATGACTAAAGACACATGCTATTCAGAAGGGCCATATCCATCTAGATTTGAGCTTTCCATGGAATAACTTCAATCTTGAATTATAAAGTAACACTAACTCCCCTTGTGCAAACTAACAGCATTCAGTGAGATAATTATTTTGAAATTTCATTCATTGCTTATACAGTGGCGACCTCTCATATGCCCTTAACCAAAACTCATCTAGGTCATTAAGTTGAGTCAACCTAGACTGTGCAGTATCATGCCAATTAAGATTCAATTTCTTTAAGGCCTACATTGCTTTATGTTCAAGCTCCACTAGCAGATGACATGCCTTTCAAAAGATAAGTTGGAAGGAAGACATGCCAATAGGAGTTTTAAATGTAGTCCGATATGCTCATAATACATCATCAAGCTTTCTTTACCAATCTATTCGATTTGCATTAACCATTTTTGCTAAAATCTACTTGATTTCCCTATTAGATACCTCTACCTGCCTACTTATTTGAGGGTGAGAGGGCATTGCCACCCTGTGTTTTACCCCATACTTTTCAAAAAGTGCTTTAAAGAGCTTATTACAAAAGTGAGAACCTCCATCGCTGATGATAGCCCGAGGAGTACAAGATCTATAGAATATATTTCTTTTGAGGAATGTTGTGACACTATTACCTTCATTGTTAGGTAGAGCCACAGTGTCCACCAACTTGGAGACATAATCCACAGCTATAAATATATACTTGTTCCCATGTAAGCCAATGAATTGTCCTATGAAATCTATCCCCTAAATATCAAACAACTCAATCACCGAAATAGGATTTAGAGGAGATTATGCTTTTATGTAAGTCTACCTTCTCTTTGGCACCAATCTCAAGCTTTGGCATAGTCATGAGTATTTTGATTGACTATCGGCCAATAATACCCATATTGCAAAATCTTGTGGGTTGTTTGAATCCCACTATGGTGCCCACCCACAAGTGATGAGTGACAAGCTTCAAGTATGCTCATCATTTCAACCTCAGGGATACTACAATGAATAATCCTATCAACACACATAGAATAAGTATGGGTCATCCCAAAAGAACCTCCTCACATCATGCATAAATTTCTGTCTTTGATGCATATTCAAGTTAGGAGGTACAATGTCACTCACCAGATAATTTACATAATCTACGAACAAAGGTATAAAATCATATGATGATACAAACAATCTTTTATTAGCAAAGAAGTCATCAATCTCAAGACCATCATCAAACTGCATCATTACCCCATCCTCCAATCAAGATAGGTGATCCGATCGAAGTTGA
>DF357642.1:142825-193826 GCA_000787875.1 Solanum virginianum
ATAGAGCTTCCAACATGGAAGTGGGATATGATCAATATGGATTTGTTACCAGGTTGCCCTGCTCATTTTAGAAGTTTGACACCATATGGGTAATAGTTGACAAACTCACAAAGTTAGCACACGTTTTGCTAGTCGGGAGCGATTATATAACTGAAGACTATGCCAAGCTATACCTCAAAGAGATAGTCAGGCTATATAGAGTCCTAGTCTCCATTATATCTGACCGAGAGGCTCAATTCACTGCAAAGTTTTAGAAGTCCTTCCATAGGAGTTTAGGGACACAAGTGAATTTGAGTACAACATTCCACCCTTAAACAGATTGTAAGCAAAATGAACCATTCAGACACTTGAAGATATGTTGCGAGCTCGTGCATTGGACTTTCAAGGTAGTTGGGTGGACTATTTTCCACTTATTGAATTTGCCTATAATAATAGCGACCACTCAAGTATCAAGATGGCACCTTATGAAGCTTTGTATGGAAAGAAATATTGTTCGCCAGTTAGATGGTTTGAAGTGGGTGAAACCACCTTGCTTGGGCCAGATCTAGTATAACAAGCTATAGAAAAAGTTAATGTAATATAACAGCGGTTAGAAATAGACCAAAGTCATCACAAATCATATGCAAATGTTGGAAGAAGAGGACTAGAATTCTCAGTACGAGATTGGGTATTCTTGAAGATATCTTTAATGAAAAGGGTTATGAGATTTGGTAAGAAAGGAAAACTGAGCCCACGGTACATGGGGCCATATAAAATTATTAAGAAGTTTGAGCAGGTTGCATATGAACTAGAGCTACCCCAAGAACTTTAATGGTTTATCCAATTTTTGCATGTCTCAATGCTTTGAAAATACATAGGTAACCCATCCTGTATCACTCATATTGAGGATGTGCAGGTTACAGAAGATCTCACCTATGAAGAAGTACCTATTGCCATGCTAGATCATCAAGTTAAGAAGCAAAGGAATAAAGAAATAGCTTCAGTAAAAGTACTCTGGGGAAACCAGCAAGTAGAAGAGATAACATGGGAGGCTAAGGACGTGATGAAATCAAAATACCCTTACTTATTTGAAGCTAAAGAGGACGTCCAACATGCAGAGTTGGGGCACTAATAGGTACATTTGATTGAATACTTAATGTGTTGTCAATAGTTTGTTTAAATAGAGGTTTAAACTTGGTTAAGCTATCAAATTGTACTACCATTCGAGGATGCGTGTTCCTTAGGGGGGAGAATGTAATGCCCCATATCTTACAATACTAGTACTATGCAAATGAAACATGATATGACCTTTCAAATTAGCACCAATTTTTAAAATTGGTTGAATCTCAAATTAAAAGGTAATATGTATGTCTAACGCTAAAGTGGATCGAGTGTAAATAAGTTTTAAGTCAAATTGAGGAGATCACGACCTTAAGTAAAATGAGAGAAGTGAGGTGCCTGTAGGACTTAAGAAGCTAGCAGGTGATTCACTAACTTGCTTAGCTTAAATTTGCTAGCTAAACGGAGACGAGGCCCGATGTCGAATTTGTCTAACTCCAATTATGAATAAAGTTCGTGTTAAAGCAGTGATAAGTCAAGGAGTGGCTAAGGATCTACGACAACTAGCTCGTTTGAGAGTTCGCCTTCTTGAGACTTCAAAGAAAGGTGTTGTTGTTAGCCCATATTTTACCATAGTAAATGGACAATAGTTATAGCCCAAGATGAATAACAAATGAACCCAAGTACATTACAACCCACTTGACTAATTCGGCCCAAACTAAGTGAAACGGAATTAGGAAAATGGGCAGCCAAGGCCCATCAACTTTGAGACCTATTTAGGCCCAAGTGTGACGGCCAAACTGATACATCACTAGCTCATTAATATGTGCTAGTATGTGGTCAAAAGGTCAAGTAAAGTTTGCCAAAGTGACCCTTTAAAAGGGCTCAAAAACAGCCCCTTAAGTCATTTTAATTTTGGAACAATTTTCAGCTTTCCTGAAGACTCTTTTTTTCTCTTTACTTCACTTCACATGGCAAATAATACAACACTCTAGGGTTCTTGAAGGAAACCTAAATCTGGAAGGCTAAGGTAAGTAAGTTTACTTATGTGTTTAGTATGAGTTTCTTATGTAAAATAAGAGGATAAGCTGATTATACCCTTGCTGAAATTGTTGGACAGGTAGGTCAATGTCCAAATTGCCAAGAAGTGAAAGTAGAACACCAAAAGACAGGAGGTTATATGCAATGTATAGAGCTTCCATATGTGTTCCAAAAATTGTTGTACATTTTTCTTTGGTTTTCTCTTTTTGGTTGGATTGATTATGAATAAAGACTACTATTGTTAATGAGTATTGATATTTAATGATGTATAAAGGCTGCTGCACCATTTTTACAGTCCGTGAGAGTGCGTTTGGATATGATATCATAATTGTGCTCGTAATTGGAACTTGTGGGCTGATTGATTGAGGACTATGGTCTCATATCCTCCATCTATTTTGAGCATTTCTTCTGAACTATTTTAAGGCTGGTTGTATGTGTATATATAGTAGGTACTATTTGGTTAAAATTAGAATAAGATTGGAATTACCAACGTCAAAATGTAGTGAAGGGATGTAACATTATGCCGCCTATTTGTATGTTGTGTAGAATTGTTATGTATTGTACTTTATGGAGTGTTGTAAGGCTGTTATGGCATTAAAACAGGTTGAATATGATATGTATATGAGAATATGTATTAAAAGATACGATTAGGGGTGGAAAGGTTGAAAGAATACGCTCGGGTTTATAATTATCCATTTGCTGCCCGTATGTTGTTTTATATGAGATTGGGCTGCCAAGATGTATCTATTGGCTGCTAATACTACTTTTATCACATAATATGTTGTAGATAAATATTTAGAAGAAGGGAAGGTTATCTCAAGGTAGTAGCGAGGTCATACAACGAGGTATGTAAGGCTACTTGATTTCGTATTACTTGGCATGAAATCTAGATTCTTCCTTGGCACATAAAGGCACTTACCAACTCTGACACAACAATTAACCGTGTCTCCATTCTTTCACATGTCAATATGCTCCCATACATAGTCACCTTTAAATCTATATACATACGTGGATACCAAGTTTCATGGGTTCTTGTTGCTAAATAAAGTTCACGAGTTGTTTCATCTCATACACATTTCATTATTTGTGTAACGTACTCTTTTCATTGTCATATTGTCTTGGCATTTCATTATTGGTGTATCGTACTCTTTTCATTGTCATATTGTCTTGTATGATTATCTACATGTCACATGCTATATATACAGCCCTAAAGCTCCAATAGTTTGACCACCAAAATAATAATCTCAAAGGTAATTGAAAGGTAAAGTATATTGCTTATTGATGGGTGGTAACTCGAGGTGTGGAAGAATCACCTAGCCAGGGTCGATCCTATCACGGGGGTGGCCGAAGGGGTTGAAGAAAAAGCCTAGCTAGGGCTGATCTCGATATAGATTTACCACTAATCAACTGGTCATTTGTATTACATATTGTGCACAGATTATACAGTAAAGGTAAAGTAATAAAAAGAACATAAAGTATATGATCTCATAGTATAACTAAAGGTGGTCTCTTATCCTAAACCTGTGCATAGTTTCATTTGAGTTGTTACTTCATATACAGTATTTTCTACCTTACATATTCAGTACATTATCTCATACCAACATCCCTTACGGGAGACCTGTATTTCATACTGCAGGTACAGGTGCTAGTAGATCTCCCCAATAGGAGTACAGGACCAGTCTCATTAATGGGACTTTAGGCGTGACATGCCGAGTGGTCTATGTGTACTATAACTTTGGCTCCCAATAAATACTAGCAACACGTTTCAAATGTGAACACCAATATAAGCAACTCTTGCTCTGTGATAGTGTAATTCTTTTGATCTATGTTTAGGGCATTGCTGGCATAGTATATAGGATGTAAGACTTTCTCTTTGCATTGTCCCAAGACCACACCTAGTGCAACCCCACTGGTATCACACATTATTTCAAATGGCTTAGACCAATCAGGAGCTACAATAATTTGTGTTGAGACCAACCCCTTTTTCAATTCTTCAAAGGCTTGTATACATGCATTATCAAATGCAAAGTTGGCATCCTTCTCCAATAATTTTCATAATGGGTGTAAAATTTTTGAGAAGTCTTTTATGAACCGCCTATAAAACCCTGCATGCCCCAAGAAACTTCTAACACCCTTTACTGAGATAGGTGGTGGAAGCTTATCAATTACCTTAATCATAGCTTTGTCGACCTCAATGCCTTTACCAGAGATTCTATGGCCCAACACATTTAACCATAAAATGGCATTTCTCCCAATTTAGTACCAAGTGACTTTCCACACATCTTTGCAAAACATCATACAAGAGTGTTAAGCAATCCTCAAAAAAGTGACCGCACTGAAATCATCAATCAATAGTGCTTTCTACCATATCTGATAAAATAGACATCATGCACATTTAGAATGTTATTGGGGCATTATACAATCTGAATGACATCCTTTTAAATGTGAATGTACCATATGGGAATGTGAAAGTGGTTTTCTCCTGATCTTCTAGAGCAATGATGATCTAATTATAGTCAGAATACCAATCAAGGAAATAATACCATCATTTTTCTGCAAGTCTATCGAGCAATAGATCCATGAATGGCATAGGAAAATGATCCTTCTCTGTTGAGGCATTGTGCTTTCTGTAGTTAATACATACCCTCCATTCGGTAACTAGCCTCATTAGAATCAATTTATTTTTAGCATTTGGCACTACTATGATACCCTCTTTTTTCAGAACACACTATACTGGACTCACCTGTTCTATCAGCAATTGGGGTAGATTACTCCTGCATCTAACAACTTGATGATTTCCTTGTGAACCACCTCTTGCATAGGGGGTTCAGACGCCTATGATGCTTGATGCTAGGGATGCAGTTTTTAAATAACTGGTTTTTATGAGTGCATATCCCCGGAGGAATACCGATGTTATCTGTAATAGTCCACCTAATAGCCCTTTTAAATTGCTTAAGTACTGGCATAAGGGCATTTACTTACCCTCACTCAAATCTGCAGCTATGATGACTGGTAACATATTGTTATCTCTTGAGAATGCATACTTCAAATATGATTGAAGTGCTTTAAATTCCAACACAGGTGGCATCTCTATAGAGGGTTTTGTGGGTGGCATCTCCCGATTTTTCAAGTTTAGCTCCAACTTGGTCTGACATTTAGGGTCGAATGATAACCCAAGAGTATTCACTGTCTTCTCATAATCTAGGATAATATCACCATCAAAATTCATCAGGACTGCCTCTAAAGTGTCAACTCCTAGTTGTAGCTCAATAGGTACCTCTGACTCATCATCATCATCAACAGTTTTAATCACCAAAACTATCCTCAGATCACAGTTCTTCCTCTTTTGTTGACAAACATGAAACACGACGTCTTCTTTCTTGAATCTAAATGTGAGTAGCCCTTTCTCCATATCAACTACAGTGTGACCTGTAGCTAGGAAAGGCATCCCCAAAATAATAGGAATTGCAAAATCAACCTCATAATCAAGTATAACAAAATCTGCGGAAAATATAAATTTGTCTATCTTTACCAACACATCATAAGGTACTTCCATAGGTTTCTTGGTTGTTATGTCTGCCATTAGTAACCATATTTTTATAGGAGTAGGAGTTCCCAAGCAGAGTTTCTTGAAGGTGGCATGCGGCATCAAGTGGATGCTAGCACCCAAATCACAAAGTGCTTTAGTAAATTCTACCTCTCCGATAATGTATGGTATAGTGAAAGCACCTAGGTTTTCATGCTTTTGGACCAATGACTTGGTAGTGATAGCACTATAATGTTGAAGATCATGGGAAAAATCTTAACTCACCGTTCACTTCTTTGTGACAAAGTCCTTCATGTACCTTACATAACCCGACATCTTCTCTAATGCTTCAATCAAAGGGATGTTCACCAATAGTTTCTTGAGTATTTATAGGAAGTGGTCGAGCTTGCTCTCCTCCTCCCTCTTCTTGGTACTTTAATGGAAAAGGAGAGGAGGTCTTAGAAAGGTCTTATACTTCCTTGATTTATCACCCTCTTCAACTACCCCATTTTCACATCATTATCTCTCTCAGCTACACCCCTTTTCATACTTTCTTTCTCATGCACATTTTCTACTTTGACTGGCATGGAAGGGTTAATGGTACTTTTACCTCCCCTAGTTGTGAATGCTATACAATGGCCCTTATTCTTTGGGTTTTGGACCATATTGCTGGGTAAAGTACCCTTTTGGCGTTGGTTTAGTTGGAAGGACACTTGACCAAATTGTTGCTCTAATTGCTTGATGGCTATCGAATGAGACTCTATCTTTTGGTTAATACTTGAAATATCCCATTTTATCCATTTCAAAGTCTCATCTTGGTTATCCGCTTTCTTCAATAATTTGTCAAACATTTTCTCGATCCTTGAATTATTAGGACTAGCCTCATGACTATGAGGAGTCAAATAAGAACCATTTCTATACCCATCTCTTCGGCCCCACTTAGTTTCTGGCACCCTATCTCTCTCAAAATAACCATCATGGTTATTCTATATGCACCCTCTTGGTTGTAGTACCGACCTTGATTTCTGAAAACTTGACAACAATAGTCTGGATTGGACCCTTGGGCATTGTTTTGAAAACCCCACTGCTTGATCTCTAATGAAGCAACCATCTTCATCATAATGTGGCTCACCATAAATGGGCGCGCTTGGAGGTTGGTGGACAACCACATGAACACTTTCTTGAGTTAGCTTCACCACTAAGTCTATACTAGTACAAAGTTGAGAAAGTTGTTGCATGATCTCATCATTGATTTTTTCCTTGCTCTGAACAAATAATTACCGCACAAGAACTCCTTGTAGTAGCTCTATCCCTTTGACCCCATGCTCTAAGAACATGCCTCCCATGATTGAATCGGCACATGCTTGACTATTCTCATCAATAGCCCAATAGAAAATTTCCACTAATGCATCATCCATGATCTTATAGTCCAAAACCATTCTCAAACATTTGGTGAACCTCCCCCATATCGTTCTAATAGAATTACCCAGCAATTGCTTAAAGTTATTAATATTGGTTCTTAAGTTTGATCTTTTTGGACATTGGAAAATATCGCTCAAAGAAGGCTCTTTACAATTTTGCCCAATAGGTTATTGAGCACTGTAGGAGTTCTGACAACCATATTGTAGCATTATGTGTAAGAGATAGAGGGAACACACGCAACCCAACAACATCCAAAAAAAATTTGTGTACCCATCACACTCTTACAAACAAATGGGATATTATGAAGATGACTGCGAGAATCCTCAGTAGGTAACCTTGCAAACAAATAACGATTCTGAAGCATTTGGAGTAATCCACTTAACACCGTGATCTTAGTGTCGATCGGTAGTGGTGGCAACACTATAACACCTATGACGTCTATGGCCATAGGGTTCAACCGATATTGATTCCAACCATATGCGTTTTTGTTGAAATTCCTATGGAATGGTCTATTTTCCATTGGTAGTGGATTCTTCTCTCTGCCCACATCATCATCATTTTGATCTATAGCTTTATCAATTGCAACATTCATGTTTTCTTAGGCCATTCTCCTTGCAACACGTTGGATCTCAAGACTAATTGGAGCTAAGGGTCTGCCTTGGGTCCTTGTATTGGGCATACACCTAGTATACCCTGCAAAGGAAACTAAATAACAAAAACAAAAGCAAAAGTAAAATACAAGAGATATAAGAAATAAACATTTGAATTAACTATTAGAGAAATCAATTCAAAACCTCGTCGTATTCCTCGGCAATGGCACCATTAATTTGGATAATACTCAAACAGTGCCTGTCACTTTGACGATAAGGCGATTGCCATCAGATATAAAACCTAATGATAGGTTAGTTGAATCCCAAGGGAATATGAGTTTTTGCTGCATTGATTCACTAACAATCATTTCAAGCATCAAATAACTCTATTCTCAATAAAAAAAAGTGGTTTGTAAAGATTGGTAATAACTAAAACTATAATAATAAAGCGAATAGACAATCAAATTGGAGAGAAACTTGAGAAATTGTGTTCCCCATAATTAACTACCTATAACACCCCAGATAACACAACCTAAACTAGGACATTGCACGCAGGATGGTAACTTATGTTCTTTCAACCCTTCGATACCAATAAAGGTTTAATTTAACACTGGCACTAGGTCGGCTACTATACTGTGCCAACTAACTGTTACCTATTATCCCAGTCAACCTCTCCTTCACTAGGTTTAGTTCATTAGATGAGAACACATCAATCGAATCTTGTCATCCATTTCCTTTTCCTATTCATTACTACCTTGATCGGGATCATGATGCTAGGTGGGGTTTAATATTGGCCACCATTAAACAATAAGCAAAATGAAGGAAAACGGATAATACATGCAAATACCCAACTCAGAAGTGCAAATAATCTGATTTATTAAGCTAGCTACTCATGGTTCTCACAACACCAAGTTGTGTGGGTTTAGCTACTCATAACTTGGGCAAGAAAACAAATAGTGAATGAAATGAACATAGTTAAGCAATTACCCAAGAAGAATAAAGAACAATAAAACCACCTTTGAATTTGGATTACAAGCTTGAAAGATGAAATTAATCTGCAAGTGATTTCAATCTCAAAATTTGAGTCCCAAAGTAAATCCCTAATTTTCTACTCTAAAAACTAATGCTATGAATAATATTCTAAGAACAATGAAAATCTCCTCCAAAAACTAATTCTAAAACCCTATCATATACTAGTTACACTATTTACAAAATGGTTCTTAGAATAATTAGAAATTTTGGTCGGCGTCTGCTACAGCTTGTAGGTATGGCTCGTAGGGTGCCCTATGAGCCATAATAGGGCTTTCGTGGTCAGTAGTTGGCATTTTGGACTTCACTTCTACAATCCACCTCAATGAGTCCTAGTCTGATATATAAATAATAGTGTATTCTCATAGCCCACCCTTGCATTCCTTGGTCCAATTTTAATCAACAGTGTTAATTATTATGAGGCCCCCTTCTACGAGTCGTAATGAGGACTATGACTCATACCTTGAGCTCTAATAGCTGAACTTCAAATTCTCAGGTTTGAGTTTTGGAAATAATTATTTACTTTGATCATCTCCTACGACTTGTAGCTTGGGCTACCACATATAGTGGGTCTCGTAGGTTCTCAAAATTAGTAAAATAGGTAACTTTTTTCCAAAATCAAGACAATCTATATTTTTTGCAAAAATAAACACAAAATCCCTTGTTTTAGGCATCAAATGTGTTGTATTTTAATAGCATATAAAAGCAAAATATATGGCCCATAGGTTATGGTCTCGTGGTTTACCTGAACCCTTGTTTAAGAATATTGGCACTACGGATCTATTTACCAGTTGTACATAGGTTGTTGGATTGTAGATATCCCCACACTTAGCAAATTTTAGGAATCTTACCTATAATCCACAATCCCCATTCATGACCCATTTATCTAAAGACCATAAAGTTTGCTTGTGGACTAGAGTGTACAAAACTTTGCTTACTGAAGTGAGTCTATGAGTCGTTGTATCAACCACGTCTGAATGAACTAGTCGTAGCATCATATTCTCTTACTTTTAAGCACTGGTTTGCTAACTTGGCTTTTTTTCTGCATGTCCTCATAGAACAAGCTACTACCCTATAAGCAACCAGTCCTTGAGTCCAAAATTACAACAAAAAACAAAAACTTAAACTACCTACAAGTCCAAAAAGCAAAAAATAAAATGAAAACATAAATATTACATCAAATATTTTGGATTGCCCCCCAAGTAACGCCTAATTTATTATTGCGGCATGACTTAGACAACTTGGTTACTTAGACTTCACCAAATGCCTAAACTTCCATCTTCAAATTATTAGGCCTCTTCATAGATTGACAGATATAGAAGATGACTTCTTCATCGTTCAATCGAAGCTTGACTTAGCCTGATTCTATATCCACCAGTGCTCACCTAGTGGCTAGGAAGGGCCTTCTCAAGATGATTTGCACTTCAAAGTCAACTTGTAATGCAAGATCACGAAGTCTATGGGGAATATAAATTTTTCCACTTTGACAAGAACATCATACAATATCTCCACAGGCTTCTTCAACGTCCTGTCAGCCATTAATAATTGCATTTTTGTTGGAGTATGGGCACCCAAGCCTAACTTCTTGAATACTGCAATAGGTATTAAATTGATGTTAGTGCCTAAGTCACACAATGCCTTCGCAAATTTGACATGTCCAATGGTGTAGGGTATGGTGAATGCTCTAGGATCTTCTCTCTTTTGTACCAAGGACCTTGTTTCTATCACACTACAATGACGAAGCTCTTGAGAGAGCTCTTGGCTAACAATCCTCTTTTTCATCACCAAGTCCTTCATGAACTTTGCATACTCAAGCATGTTCTCCAATGTCTCAATGAAACAGATGTTGATGGAATGTTGCTTTAACATGGAGATAAAGTGCTAAAACTTACCTTCCTCCTCCTTCTTTTTAAGTCTCTAATGGAAAAGAGAAGGAGGTCTAGGTATGGGTTTCAACTACTATGGCATCACTACCTCATCATTAACCCCATCATTGCAACTAGCATCTTTAGTCTCTCTATTCTTGCTATCAACTATCTTCTTATGAACTCTTCACCATCAATTGTCATCGAAGGATCAATAGTCTGCTTGTGGCCACGTGTTGTCACTTCCATGCACTGCCCCTCAATCGTTGGATTTTGTACTGTGTTGCTGGGCAATGTACATTTTTGATATTGGTTCAACTGAGTCGGCATCTGACCAAACTGTTGCTCCAGCTACTTGATAGCAACAGAATGAGACTCGATTTTCTAGTTAAAATGGGAGACAACAGATTTTATCCCTTTCAAGGTCTGATCTTGGATGCTAGCCTTTTTTGGCAGTCTATCGAACATCTCCTCAATTCTTGAACTACCAGCCCTAGAGTCACGATTGTGTGGTAGCACATACGGATGATTTTTGTAACCATATCTATGTCCCCAATCAATATCTATGCCTGTAATAGTAGCCACCTCAGCTGTTGTCTCTGAAAGCATTTTCTCTATTAATATTCTGACCATGGCATCAATAGTCCTAATTAGACCCTTGGGCATTAGTCCAAACCCCCCCTTTCTGATTAGTGAAAAAGCAAGTGTTCTCCTTATATTAAGGCTCCTTATAGATATGTGCTCGTAGAGGTTGATAATTTACTGCATTCATGCGCTCCTAACTTTACTTCATCAATAACCCCACAGTAGTACTAATTCAAGTCAGCTCTTATATCATATACTCATTTATTTTTGCTTACTCAGAATTAGTACTAGCTAAGAAAGAGCTCTTAGTCATCAACTTGTATCTGGTTCCATACACAATTTGTCTTAACCATTTTCTCAAACCATTCAACTAAACCAAAAATGGACAATCTAAATACGAGCCTCTCACGATAGTGTCAGCAACAACTTGGCTATTTTTGTCTAAGGCTCAATAGAAGATTTCCACCAAGGCATCATAAACGGTCTTGTGGTCAAGGACACTTCTTAGGCACTTTGTAAACCTCTCCTGCATAGCGTTGATCAAATCACCAGGCAACTGCTCAAAGTTGTTGATCTGATCCTTCAACTTTAACTTCTTTGGCCTACGAAAGAACCTCTCCAAAAAGACAATCTGCATTTTTGCCCATTGGTGATGTAACACTTAGAGATATCAGATAACCACATTGTTGCTTCACTTATTAGAACAATGCAAAGATATGGAGCCCAATAGCATCCATACATAGATTTTGACTCCCCATAACTTTTGCAGACAAAGATAACATTGTGCATATGGTTATGCGGATCTTCTAATAGTAAGCCCATGAATAACCCACTATTTTGCAGCATTTTAAGTAACCACTTGAAACTATAAATTTTGTGTCATCGGGTAAAGGAGGTAACAATATAGCTCCAAAAGTCTATTCCCTGGAAATGACGCCAAAATCTTGAAGTCATCAAAACCACACCCCCTCCTTTTGAAGGTAGAAGCGATCGTTGTCAAAATATATGACCTAATTGAGATTAGAATCGATCCTACAGGGAATATGATCTAGACCAGGAGAAATCACAAGTAAGTTGAATAAATTAACGTACTTATCTCCCAAAAGGGGGGATTGTGTAATGGAAGTAAATAATCTAAACTAGAAGCAGGGTTTTTGAAACTAGTGAGAGAAGTAACTAGGGTATTGTATTCCCCATGAACTCCTAACTTAGTATCACCAGATAATCATAATCTTTTATAATGTGTAGCAGGCAAAACTGGTAAGTTAAATAACTAAACCCTTTCATCCAGGCGAGAGGTAAAATTTACTACGTGATTGTATCTATCTCCACGGTGTGACATTACTAACCCTTACCTTATATTCCAGTATAACCTCCCCTTGATCCAGTTTAGTTGATTAGATAAGAGGGATCACGTCGAATCCTATTGATTAATTAATTTCTTATTCATTACCACCTTGATAAAAATAATAACAATGAGGGGTTTCTAACATTGGCTACCATTAAAAAGCATTCAAAATGAAGAAGAACTAATTAATGCATGCATGCACACTTTCCAAGAGTTATGGATTTTCCGGTTTTTCCTTGTTAGTTCTTCATGGTTCACATAACCCTAGTTGTGGATTTAGCTATGCATAATCATTATAGATGTCATATTATGGAATGGCATAATTTAACATTTAAATGATGAAATTAAGAATAAGAAATATACACTTCTCCACACAAAATCACAATGTAAAAATCACAAAAGATGAAGTCTCAAAAGTGTCTCTCTATCCTCTTATGTGTCTCTTTGCTAAAAAAAGACCTAAAACATCTATTTATAATAAGTAAAATATAAATCCAAAATGAAATTGAAAAACTAGATTCAACAACTTGTATAACTGGGTATGGGTCATATAAGGAATCGGCCCATACCTGGGCTTCGTAATCTGCAACTTCTAGAAATTGAATTCAATTCAACAAGACCTTGTTTCGGGCCGTCTTCTGACTTACGACCCATGGAGGGTTTTGTCTGATAACTTTTCTGAAACTTTTCAAAATCTGATCCTCCAGGCACAAAACCAATCCATGACTCATGAAAATTCTATGGGTTATCTGACAATTCGTGGATACAACATCTAAAACTTGGCCCTTCACTAGATCTCACTCACGAAACCTCTCTATGGCATATGGAATGAACCACGACTCGTAGACTAGCCCTTATATCCTCAAAAACTTCAATTTTGTTGACCTTTTCCCAAAATTATACCGAATTCTATAATCATACAAAATAAACATAAAAACACATCAAACCCACTAACATCACCTTGAAAAAACATATAAAATTCCAAGTTTTAAGCATCAAAAGTATTGTATTTGTGCAAAACATAACACATTACACAACTTACATATAGCATCTTTAGGAAAAGAATGATGTGATATAGAATGAATGTCATGAAATGTAAACAATGTGATGCAATGTCATGTAATCATGATGTATGTTTGTCTTATGATACATATTTACTAACAATATCATAACAGAACCCATGAGTGATGTCACCAAAACTACACCTCTTTTTTAAGGTATTAGCGGTCATTATCAAAATATATAATCTAATCGAGGTTAGGGTGGAATCTATCGGGAATATGGTCTAGACTTGGAGTAATTATGAGCAAGTCAAACGAATTAACCTGCTTATCTCCCAAAAAGAGGGTTATGCAATTACAGTAAGTAAATCTAAACTAGAAGCAACTGTTATGAAATCAATAAGAGAAGTAACTAGGGTATTATGTTCCCTGTGAATTCCTAACTTAGTATCAACAAATAATCATAATCTTTTCTAGTGTATAGCATGCAGAACTGGTAAGTTAAGTTTAACAAACTCTTTGATCCCAGTGAGAAGTAAAGTACACTATGTTAGTTTATTCATCCCCACAGTGTGATATTACCGACCCTTACCTTTTGTTCCAGTTAACTTCCCCATGATCCATTTAGGTTGATTACATGAGAGGGATCACATCGAATCCTATTAATTAATCTCTTTTTCTATTCATTACTACCTTGATCCAGTTAGTAAGAATTATGCGGGTTATAACATTGGCCACCATTAAAAAGCATTCACAACAAAGAGAATTAATAAATATATGCATGCACACTTTTTGATAATTACAGATTATTTGATTTTACCTTGCTAGTTTTTCATGGTTCCCACCACCCTAGTTGTGGATTTAACTATGCATAATCATTGTAGATGAAAGAATCATGTTATGGAATAGGCATAATTAAACACTTGCAATGATGAAATTAAGAACAAAAAATCCAAAGTTCTCCACAACAAATCACAATGTGATAATTTCAATATAAAAATCACAAAAGATGAAATCTCAAAAGTGTTTTTGTCCTCTCTCATGCATCTCCCTAATAAAAGGACCTAAAAGCCTATTTATAATAAGTAAAATATGAATTCAAATGGAATAGAAAAATTGGATTTGACATCACCTACAGATGGGTTTATGGGTCATATAAGAAACCACGGCCTGTACCTAGGATTCATACTCTGTAACATAAAAAATCTGATTTTAGTTCCATGAGACCTCCTTACACTCCATCTACTGACTTACAGGCCATGGAGGGTTTCATCTGACAACTTTTTTGAAACTCTTCAGAATTTGATCCTCGACACACTACCCTAATCCATGACTCGTGAATCTATCTATGACTTGTCTAACAGTTCATGGATGCAACTTCTGAAACATGGCACTTCACTGGATCTGACTCACAAAAGCTCTCTATGGCTCGTGGATTGAACCATGACCCAAAGTAGACCGTAAATCCTGAAAACCTCCAATTCTGTAGAATATTTCCCTAAGTCATACTCCTATAATCTTGCAAAATAAACATAAAAACACATCAAACCTATTAACATCGCTTTGAGAACACACAAAATTCCAAGTTTTAAGCATAAAAAGTGTTGTATTTTTGCAACACATCCACACCCCCAACTTAAAAGTATTATTTTTTCCTCAAGCATCAGACTAAATCTACATAAGCACCATAGCAACACACAGACCTCAATCTAATGGCATACACTCTGTCTAAATCAATCAGAAATCCCCAAACTAACTCATGAGTGCATATCAGATACTCATCAAACAAATCAATACAGATCAATATATGTGACAGTGTAACTATGACAACCGAGGTAACCATAGATAAACAACAATCTCTAAAATAGCCTAGAATTAACAGTGTAACTCAAGTATGCTCACAAAAAGAAGTCTCATATCTCACTCATGATAGTATTTTCAGGTTTGATGCTTGGGACTATAGAAATCACTCTCACTCGCAATAGATATTCAAATACTGCACTGAGTACCATATGCTTGTCCCTATACTCAAGACTATGGCCTTTGACTACTTGAATTAGGATCACTATAGGACTTTCTTGGCTTGTAACATAGGCTTAGGGGGCTTTGGTATGATGTTTTAGGAACATAATTGATGCCACCCAAGCTACACCTCCATTTTGAAGGTTAAAGCTATTGTTATTAAGTTATATAACCTATCCAAGGTTAGGCTAGATACCACAGTGAATATGATAGACCTTGAGTAATATCAAGAAATTCAAGTTAATTAACCTGCTTATCTCCCTGAGAGGGAGGATTTGTAAAATTGCAAAGAGAAATACTAAACTAAGACAAGTGTATGAAACTAGTAAGAAGAGTAAATAGGGTATTATGTTCCCCATGATTCTCTAACTTAGCATTACAAGATAATCGCATTCTTTTCTAGTGTGTAGTATGCAGAACAGTAAGTTAAGTTCACCAAAACCTTTGATTCGGCGAGAGGTAAATCACTACGTGATTTGATCCATCCCCGCAGTGTCACATTACTAACCCTTACCTATTGTTCCAGTAAACCCTCCCCTTGATCCAGTTTGGTTGATTAAATGAGAAAACATCAATCGAACCCTGTTAATTAATCTTTTTTTCTATTCATTACTACCTTGATCAATTCAGATATAGTAGGCGAGTTCAAACTTTGGCCACTGTTAAAAAGCAATCAAAGCAAAAAGAATTAATTAATACATGCATGCATACTTTCCAAAAATTATAAATTATCTGATTTTACCTTGTTAGTTCTGCATGATTCCCACAACCCTAGATATAGATTTAGCTACTCATGTTCATTGTAGATGCAAGAATCATGGTATAGAATAGCATAATTAAGCACTTACAAGAATGAAATTAAGAACAAGAAATGCAAGCTCTTCAATGATAATCAAAAAGTATGAATTAAAATCACAAAATATTGTTTCAAGTGTTTTTTACAATGTTCCTCACGTTCTCTTATTGTTGTCTACTGTTCTCTCTTGAAAATAACCTAAAAACCTATTTATAGTATTTAAAATATAAAACCAAATAAAAATAGGAGAATAGATTCGACAGGTACTATGAGCATCTCTACGGGTAGTATTAAGTTCTATGGCCGGTAATTGGGGCTTCGTGGACTTCATCTTCAATTCTAGGTTGCACTCCTACGAGATCTTTCTATGGGACATATTTAGACTTATAACCTATATAGGGTTTCGTTTGATGAATTTCCAACAACTTCCCACTTTCTAATCCTCAGGGTACGAAACCTTATCTATGACTCATTCTTCATTCTACGGCTCACCTGATAGTCTATAGATTCAACTTTAGAGAATCACCCCTTCACTGGATCTTGCTGCGAAACCAACTATACAGCCCGTGGAAACTTCCACGACCCGTAAAAGGTGTTGTAGAACAACAAAAACTTCAACATCTGTACACTTAGCCCTAAATCATACCAAATTTTGTAATCCTAAAAAACAAACATAGAAACACATCAAACCCACTAACATTGTTTTGCCAACACACAAAATTTCAAGTTTGAAGTATCAAAAGTGTTGTATTTTGATAGCACATCAACACTCTCAACTTTAAATTATTGCTTGTCTTCAAGATATAGACTCAGTCTGCATAAATAGTACAGTAACACACATACCTCAATCTAATGGAACACATCATCTTAAACTCAAGCATAGATACCCACACCAATCATAAATGCATATTAGATAGCCATCAAGCAAACCAATGCAGATCAATACATATGACAGTGCAACTATCGCAATTAAGATAACCACAGATAAGCCACAATCACTATATTAGTCTAGAATTAACAGTGCAATGCAAATGCTTTAATAAAAAGAAGTCCCATATCCTAGTCATTGTGATATTTTTAGATTCAATGCTTGGGACTAAACAAAATCGCTCACTGTCACAAAAGATATTCAAACATCATGCTCAATACCATATGCTTGCCTATATACTCATAACTATAACCTTGGACTACTTGAACTAGGATCACAACAGGACTTTCTTGGCTTGTAACATAGGCTTAGGGGGCTTTAGTATAATGTTTTGGGAACACAGTGACTAAAGTCCCTCCATTACACTGTGTTATTCTACATTTTTGCCCTACCAACACTGTCAATTTTCAAATCGTTCTCCCTTTCTCCTATTTCAAGTTTTTCTCGATGCCTTACTATCAATTTTAGCTCTTTGTCTTTTGTTTTCACACCATTTTTTCTTTTTAGCTCATTTATTAGGTATCTACTCATTTTTCTTGCATCCAGAGCACATAATTTTATCCTTTTTCCCATCTAACACTATCTTCCACACTATTTTGTTTGATTACCCTTACACCAGCAACCCTTAACTTAGGCTTTTGGCTGAGTCAAGGTGCACCAATACCCAACTTATGAACCATGATAACTTTTTATAGCCGCTCCCAACAATATTCAAGGAAGAACTAGGGCCAATTTTAGGATTTTACATTTAACAAGGCTAGGTAACTTAGATTTTATGAAAAAAAAGGGTACATGCAAGGATCAAACATTGGGATCAAGGGATACATTACACATTTGGTTGGTCATTTAGGCTAAGAGAACTAATATGAACAATGGCTAAGATCCTTTCCTAAACAACTAACCTATAGTCTAAATAAGAGTAACAGGACAAGTTCTGAATGGAAACACAATACATGAATCTAGCAAAGAAAGGTCACAAACACATGGCACCTATTAAACTATCAACATAGACTCAGAGATCATGTTTTTCATCATAATTCAACCTCACTTATTATAACAAGCATTGTCAAACAATCAAATATGCATAGTTGCTATCAAGACTATCTAACAAAATTTATGGTGGGTATTATTTTTCCCACAAAACTAACATATGCCTTAGACTTCGGCACTACATGCTACTAATACTACCTAGACATCCTAAACATGTCAGTTCAACAGAACGTAAATATCCTTGGGGAAAAAGAACACAAGCAAGAAAACCCCTCGGATTTAAAATTTGGAATAGATATATGATAAGGTTACTCAGACTTCACTAAAGCCTATAACTACATATACGCCATCAAAAAACTTTGCATTATCATCAATGGAGAAAATATAATAATAAAGCATAGTGGTTAAAAAACATACCTGAGCGCCTAATAGCAAGTCTCTGCTATGTTTGACCACCCTTAACCTTCCTGGTTGTCTTCTCAGGAATAGGATCAAGTCCAAAGGGTCTAGCACCCCTAAGTCTCTCTACCTCACGTGCTCACTGTGCCTCCTCATCCTATATCGATCGTAGCCTAGTGAGCAGAAACTACTGCTCCTCTGTCAACCCCACTACCAATATTGCTGCCTCATGAACATCAATATGGGGCCTCTTCCTAAGGGAAGGGATGAAACGACCCTAAAAAGTGCCCAAAAATATGCCTCGAAAGTGCCCAAAATCATAATTTCCATATATCTAAAAATCCATGCAAGATATCAAAACTCTGATTTCATATTCCTATTCAGGGGGTCATTTTGAGTGGAAAATAGGTCTAACCCCAATTTAAGAGCAATCGATTAGCAATTTTGATTTTCCAAAAATGCAAATCCCAGTGAGATTTGTGCACCCCTGTTGCAATTTGGCTAGGGTGCGCAGATGATAAAATCTTGATTTCGCAACAGGTCCGCGATGTGGACCTGTGTATTTTCCTACCCAGTTAATTTTTGTGTTGTCCAAGACTTTTGGGTCTTGGGCCTAAGAGTTCCCAAACATAAACATACCTATACTTAGCCATTTTTCACCCTCATATGATTATAAACATTCCCCAATACTCATTCAAACACTTAGCCAAATATTTAACTGCTAAACTCAAGTCTCAAAACCCTCTCCAGATCTAAGGATTTCCTCTCAATCTTCAAGTCTCCATCTCCAATCTCTATCAAGTTCATCTCCAAAGCTAAGGTATGTGGATTCATGTCATGGGTCCCTTTTACCCATGATACCAAGCTCCTTTTACTATAATTTATATGATTTAAAGTTGTTTTATTCATGGATCTTATCTATTATGAAAATCACTACATATCATGTTACGATTTATGAAATTGTGACTGTTTCACCATGTTTTAGGCTATGAAACTAAGGTCTATTGTAAGATTTCATGAAGGATTTTGATATATATTACTTGAGGATGTTACCAAGTACCTATTGAAGGTTTTACATTAAATGTTCTAGCATAATTTCACTCTTGAATTGTATGGTTTTATACTAGGACTACATACTCTCTAAGTGTTTGATAACGATTATGGCTTATTAAGGAGTTGAGGGCTCAATGCTTGTCTTATGAGTTGAATGATAATATTATGATTATATGATGAAAGAATGATGATGAAATGATGATGAAATGCATCTATGTCTATGATGACAATATGATGATGAAATAATAGTAGCATAATGAATAAATGCAAGTATATTTATGATGGTTATATGATGATGAAATGAGAATAGAATGATGAAAAAATGTATATATGGATTTGATGAGTAGATGATGATGGGAGGGATAAATGTATAAATGATATTATTATATATAGTGTTGGCTTGTGACCATGCCCTACTTGGGGTTGGGCGCCAGATAACCATGTCAAGGGGATCGTACCTTGATAACCTATCAAGAGATTTGTACTCTGGTCACTATGGGTGTTAGGGTGCAATGATCCATCAACCTTGTTAGAGGTTTGTACCCATCAACCTATCGAGGGGTTTGTACTATGGTCACCAAGGGTGGTAGGGTGCTACTATCCATCAACCATGTTAGGGGTTTATACCCATCAACCTTGTTGGGGGATTTATCCTCCATCAACCATGTCGGGGGTTTGTACCTATCAACCTATTGAGGAGGGGGCAGGTTATACCTCAACAACCTCATGAAAGGCTTCGTACCTTATGCGTCTCTCCAAGTGGGTGATAAGCCTTGGATTTCACTAAGAAATGGTCACTCCCTCCACATACATTATGTTCTATAAAAGCATGATTTAACCCAAGCATCTTCCATTGATGTCATATTTCATATGCTCATCTATTATCTAATTAAAAATTTTGATTATGATGCCTATTTATTGTTGCATTGCTTCCTACATACTTAGTATATTCAAACATACTAATGCATACTCTATGCCTACATGATGTCACCATATAGGAACCAGTGTACTGCGTGATCATCCTCCCATACTTAGTATATTCAAACATACTAATGCATACTCTATGCCTACATGATGTCACCATATAGGAACCAGTGTACTGCGTGATCATCCTCCACCTCTACATGGCTAGTATAACTTCTAGCAAGCTTGTTGGTGAGTCCTCCATTCCAGGGATGTTACTTATGATCTCTTGCTATGTATTAAGACTTTCTCTCTTTGTCTTATGTATTGACTATGAGGGTAAGTCCGATTGCTTTGTCTTGGCCTCCGCTCTTATCTATGTAGTAGAGGTGTTGTTGGATATGTCATCTATCTATGCTATGAGCTTTGACTCTATTAACTCTTGTTATTTATGATATGAAGGTCTCCTCTTAGTCCCTTTACCCTTACTTCTAATCTTCCATTGATAGTAGTGCCCATGAGATTAACTCTATTGACTCTTGATGTGTATGATATGGGAGTTACCCTTAGTCCCAATTACCCTAGTTTACGTTTATCTCTTATTGTCATTCTAATTGCTTTTGTGACCAAAAATATGTAATTATATGCTATGAAGCTTGTTTGGGGTTCCTTTCGGTTCCTAATTCACCGATCATGTCTAGGCCCTAGCTTTGGGTTGTGACAAAGGTAGTATCAGAGCATGAGGTTGTTAGATCCTCAAAGTTAACGATATCGTATTGATTAGAGTCTTATTCATGGTTATGTTGTGCACCACAATTATGAGTAGGAGGCTATGAAACATTTTAGGAATGTTTCCCTTATTCATATTCTAAGTCATGCTATAGAGTTGAAGTAAAATTTCCTTCCCTAATGCTTGTTCTTTGCTATGCTAGATCATGCCTTATAGGAGAGGGAGATGAGCCCGATCACCCGAGAAGCAATCGACCAATGGAGAGCTTAGGGATGCTCTCACCTTGCTTGGTCAAGTGGTGGGTAATCAAGCCATTGAAGGGGCCCAAGCCCCTCATGCTCCTACACCAGCTTCTTGGGTGAGATACTTCACGAGAATGAATCTCCTGGAGTACTTTGGGTCAAAGTTAGATGAGGACTCTCAAGAGTTCATTGATGAGGTATACATGATATTTGTTATTTTGGGTGTGAGATCAGAAGAAAAAGTAGAGTTGGCAACTTACCAACTCAAAGGGGTAGCACAAATATGGTATTACCAATGGAAAGAAGAGAAGGGAGTCGGCTATGTGGTGCTTTGGGAAGAGTTCAAAGTGGCTTTCCTGAATTGGTTCTTCCCTCCTGAGCTTAGTGAAGCTAAATTGGTGGAATTTATGAAACTGATACAAAGGTCAATGAGTGTGAGGGAATATGCCCTCAAGTTCAACCAACTTTCAAAGATTTCTCCTTACTTGGTTGCCAATCCAAGGTGGAGAATGAACAAGTTCGTGATAAAGGATGTCTGACTTAGTGACTGAAGAATGGTGATCTACTATATTGATCAGTGATGTGGAGTTGTCCCATTTGATGACATATGCCGAACAAATGAAAGAGGAGAAATTGAGAAAGAGGAGGAGTCATGGCGCTAAGAGGGCCCGTTTTGAGGGTAAGTTCCAAAAGGGTAGCCGGTTCTATAAAGGACAAGGGTCTTCTCATACATTTGAAAGGATAGTTGCCAATGACTTTCCAAAGGCCCAAGATATTGGTGATATAGTTCCTAATGAGGTGTGTCCTAGGTGTGGAATGGGTCATAAGGGCCCATGTTTGAGAGATACTAATACATGCTTTGGTTGTGGGGAGGTGTGTCGTAAAAAGGTGGATTGCCCTCAAAATCATAACAAGGGCAAAGAGATTTATCCACAAGGTGCTAATGTAGTTTCTTTGGGGAGAGGTGGCCAGCAAGGTGGTGCCGCAAGGCATAACCAGTTCTATGCTTTGCATGGGAGGCAAGGGGTTGATGAATTTCTCGATGTTATTATTGGTATGTTAAAAATCTTTGACTTTGATGTGTACATATTAATTGATTCGGGTACCACTTTTTCTTTTGTTACCTCCTTTGTTGCCAAAAAGTTTTATGTTGACCCCGAGTTGTTGCATGAGTCATATGAGGTATCTACTCCTATTGGTGCATCTATTGTTGCTAGAAACATTTATAGAAGTTGTCCTATTTGCATCTTCCATAAAATATTACCATGTGATCTTGTTGAGTTAGACATGGTTGATTTTGATATTATTCTTGGCATGGATTGGTTGCATGCATATTATGCTTTTATTGATTATAGAACCCGTAGGGTCAAATTCAAATTTCCAAACGAACTCATCCTTGAGAGGGAAAGTCAAAATATGGTGGTCAAGGGTAGATTTATCTCTTGCATTAAAGCTCGTAAGTTGATCTCTAAGGGGTGTCTTTACCATCTTGTGAGGGTTAGGGATATGAAGTCTAAAGTGCTTCCCAGAGAGTCGGTCCCGATTGTAAATGAGTTTCTTGATATCTTCCCAACTGACCTTTCTAGTGTTCCTCTCAAAAGAAAAATAGATTTTAGCATCGACCTCCTTCCCGATACTCAACCCATTTCAATTCCCCCTTGTTGTATGGCCCCGACTGAGTTAAAGGAGATAAAGGAATAATTGAGGGACTTGTTGGAGAAAGGATTTATTAGGCTTAGCCAATCACCTTGGGGTACTCTGGTGTTTTTTGTGAAAAAGAAAGATGGATCCCTTAGGATGTGTATTGACTATTGGCAACTCAATAGGGTCACCATCAAGAATAGGTATCCTTTTCCAAGGATTGTGATTTATTTGACCAATTGCAATGGTCTAGCCATTTCACGAAGATTGATCTTCGGTCCGGGTATCATCACGTGAAAGTGAGGGAGTGTGATATTCCTAAGATGGCCTTTCAGACTAGATATGGGCATTATGAATTTGTGGTGGTGTTTTTTGAGTTAACTAATACACCAGCCATCATTACGTATCTAATGAAAAGGGTCTTTAAACCCTACCTTTATTCCTTTGTTGTGGTCTTTATTGATGATATTTTGATATGTTTTTATGGTGAGGAGGAGCAGAGGGCTCATTTGAGGGTGGTGTTACAAAGATTAAGGGAGGAGAAATTTTATGCTAAATGAAAAGTGTGAATTTTGGTTAAAGCAGGCTGCTTTCCTAGAGCATGTAGTGTCGGGGGATGGTATAAAGGTGGATCCTAAAAAGATCGATATGAGTATAAATTGGCCTAGACCATTGACCCTGTTGGATATAAGTAGTTTCTTGGCCTTGGCGAGCTACTATTGGAGGTTTGTGAATGGGTTCTCTTTTATTGCTTCCCTTATGACAAAGTTGACTCAAACGAAGGTTATGTTCGTGTGCACCGATGAATGTGAAAGGAGCATTCAAACATTAAATGATAAGTTTGTGTCTTCTCCTATATTGTCACTACCGAATTGGTTTGAGGGATTTGTTGTGTATTGTGATGCTTCCTGGGTTGGTTTGGGTTGTGTGTTGATGCAAAATGGTAAGGTCATAGCTTATGCTTCTAGACAATTCAAAGTGCATGAAAAAAACTACCGTACCTATGCTCTTGAGTTAGCCGTTATTGTATTTGCATTAAAGATTTGGCATCACTACTTGTATGGGGTGCATGTTAACGTGTTCACCAATCATAAGAGCATATAATATTTCTTCACTCAAGAGGATCTCAATTTGAGGAAAAGAAGATGTTTAGAACTTCTTAAGGACTATGATATGAGTGTACATTATCATCGTGGTAAGGCAAATATTATGATGCTTCGAATAGGGTGTCTAGGGGTAGTATCGCTCATTTGGATGGTGGTGGTAAGGAGATGGCTAGAGAGGTGCATTGATTGGCTAGATTGGAAGTTAGGTTGGAAAAGATTAGTAATGGGGGTATTATTGTTGCTGATGGTTCTAGGTCTTCCTTGGTTGATGAGGTGAAAGAAATGCAACATCTTGATTCATCCTTGTTAGAGTTAAAGGCCTTAGTAAAAGAAGGCAAGATGGAAGTTTTCTCCCTAAGGGGAGATGGTGCCCTTAGGAACCACGGTAGGTTATTTGTGCCTTGTGTTGATGGTTTGAGTAAGAGAATCCATGAGGGGGCCCATAACTTTTCTTATTCTATCCATCCTGGTTCCTCCAAAATGTATAGAGACTTGGGAGATGTGTATTGGTGGGGAGGCATGAAGAGGGGCATTGCCAAATTTGTTTCTAGTTGTTATAGTTATCAACAAGTCAAAGCCGAACATCAAAGGCTGGGCAGCCTAATTAAGACATTGATGTCCCTACTTGGAATTGGTAATAGATAAATATGAATTTTGTGGTTGGGTTGCCCAAGACTAGAAAGGGTTTTGATTCCATTTGGGTTGCGGTTGATAGGATGACAAAATCGGCTCACTTTCTACCAATAAAGACCATATATAGGGCTGAAGATTATACAAGGTTGCACATTTATAACTTGGTAAGGTTGCATAGGGTTCCTTTGTACATTATATCATATCACGGGGCACAATTCACTTGTCACTATTGGAGGTCCTTTCAAAGGGGTCTTGGTACTATAATTAAGCTTTCTACGGCCTTCCACTCTCAAAGGGATGGCCAAGCCAAGAGAACCATCCAATCCTTTGAAGATGTGCTTAGAGCATGTGTGTTGGAGCTTAAAGGTAGTTGGGATAATGATCTTCTGTTGATTGAGTTTGCCTACAATAATAGTTATCATTCTAGTATCGATATGGCCCCATTTGAGGCTCTCTATGGAAGACATTGTAGATTACCGATTGGTTGGTTTGAGGTTAGTGAGGTAGCTTTATTGGGACCAAATCTGGTTATAGAGGCTCTTAAGAAGGTTAGGATGATTAGAGAAAGGTTGAAGATGGCTCAAAGTTGCCAAAAGTCCTATGCCGATGTGAGGTGATAGGATCTTGAATTCTAAATTGGTGATTGGGTTTACTTCAAGGTATCACCCATGAATGGTGTGGTCCATTTTGATAAGAAAGGCAAGTTGAGCCTAAGATATATAGGTCCTTATAGGGTGATGAGAAGGGTTGGCAAGGTAGCTTATGAGTAGGAATTGCCTAGGGAAATAGATTTGGTTCATCCGGTGTTACATGTGTCTATGTTGAGGAAATGTGGATGATCTGAATGCCATTGTACCTCTTGATGTTGTGTGGGTATTGTTTAAGATAATTTGACCTATGAAGAGGTTCTGGTTCAGATCTTGGATAGGCAAGTGAAGAGATTGAGAAAGAAAGAAGTCACTTCTGTTAAGGTCCTTTGGAGGAATCAATAAGTTGAAAGTGCTACTTAGGAGGTCGAACCATACATGCAAAAGCGATATCCTTACCTTTTCTACTCCACTCAAGCCTTGGGTATTGATCTAAGTCTTTTATATGGTCTCAAGTCTAAAGTTAAGACCTCATGTCATGCATATCTTCATATTTAAATTGACTAAGTTCTTGATGATTTTACACTTATTATGTGATTTTGAAATGATGTTTACGGGCATTATTGCAGTTTTATGTGCACAGAAATTTTTAGGTTTATGTCTCTCATATACGTTTCTTGGACATTCAAGGACTAATGTTCCCAAGGATGAGATATTGGAATGACCCCAAAAAGTGCCCAAAAATATGCCTTGGAAGTGCCTGGAATCGTAATTTTCATATATCTCAAAATCTATGAGCCATATCAAAAATCCGACTTCATAGTTATTTTAGGGGGATCATTTTGAGTGGAGGATAAGTATAACCCCGATTTAAGAGAAAATGATTAGCAATTTTGATTTTTCAAAAATGCAAATTCTAGTGAGGTTTATGCACCCCTGGCGCGACGCAGCTAAGGTACACAGATGATGGAATCTTGATTTCACGATAGGTCCATGACACTGACATATGTATTTTCTTGCCCAGTTAATTTTTGTATGGTCCAAGACTTTTTGGTCTTGGCCTAAGTATTCCCAAACATAAAAATACCTATGCTTAGTCATTTTTCACCCTTATATCATTCTAAACATTGCCCAATGCTCATTCAAACACTTAGCCAAATACTTTACTCCCATACTCAAGTCTCAAAACCATCTCAAGATCTAAGGATTTCCTCTCAAACTTCAAGTCTCCATCTCCAAACTTCATCAAGTTCATCTCTAAAGATAAGGTATGTGGGTTTCTTTAATGGGTCCCTTGTACCTATGATACCCAAGCTCCTTTTACTCTAATATGCATGATTTACAGTTGTTTTATTCATTGATCTTATCGATTATGAAAATCACTGCACATCATGTTGAGATTTATGAATTTGTGACTATTTCACCATCTTTTGGGCTATGAAACTAAGGTCAATTGTAAGATTTATTGAAGGGTTTTGATGTATATTGCTTGAGGGTTTTACCAAGTACCTATTAAAGTTTTTACATTAAATTTTCTAGCATGATTGTGCTATTGAATTGCATGGTTTTATGCCAACACTACATACCCTTTGATAAAATGTCTACTTATGGCTTATTAAGGAGTTGAGGGCTTAATGATTATCTTATGAATTGAATGACTATATGATGACTATCTGATGATGAAATGATGATTAAATGCATTATGTCTATAATGACAATATGATGAGGAAATGATGATTGAATGATGATCAAATGATAATAAAATAAATGTATGTTTATAATGGTTATATGACGATGAAATGAGAATAGAATGATAATGAAATGTATATATAGATATGATGACTAGATGATGATGAGAGGGATGAATGTATAAATGATATTATTCTATGTTGTGTTGGCTTATGGCCATGCCCTACTCGGGGGTTGCGCGTGGGGTAACCGTGTCAATGGGTTTATACCTTGATAACCTATTAGAGGGTTTGTACTTCGATCAACCTTGTTGGGGGTTTGTACCCATCAACCTATCGAGGGGTTTGTACTCCAGTCACCATGGGAGGTAGGGTGCGACTATCTATCAACCATGTTGTGGGTTTGTACCTATCAACCATTTTAGAGGGTTTGTATAGCATCAATCATATTGGGGGTTTGTACCCATCAACGCTTTGGGGGGTTTATATCTCAACAACCTCATGAAAGGGTTCATACCTTATGCCACTCAAAGCGAGTGATGTCACCATGTAGGAATCGGTGTATTACTTGATCATCCTCCTCCTCCATGTGGCTAGTACGACCTCTATCAAGCTTTTTAGTGAGTCCTCCATTTCGGGGATGTTACTAATGATCTCTTGCTATGTATTAAGACTTTCTCTTTTTGATTTATGTATTGACTATGAGGGTGAGCCCAATTGATTTGTCTTGGCCACCGCTCTTATCTATGTAGTAGAGGTGTTGTTAAACATGCTATGTATCTATGCTATGAGCTTTACACTATTAACTCTTGATGTGTATGATATGGGAGTTACCCTTACTCCCAATTACCCTTGTTTACTTTTATCTCTTATTGTCATTCTAATTGCTTCAACGACCAAGGATGTGAATGATATGCTATATGGTTTATTTAGGGTTCCTTAGGGTTCCCTATTCACCGATCATGTCTAGGCCCTAGGCTTAGGTCGTGACAAGGGAGTGGTGTCTCATTTTGAGCAAATACAACTACCACCACCTTAGTGGGATTGATCAGTGGGAGAATAATTGTTGCTACTAGTACTACTTTCATCTCGGCCCGGAGCTATTGTATCTCTATCTAAATGACCATCATGTCTGTAGTCTATGCTGAGCTAAGGCTCTGCTATACTCACCTCTTGAACGTATCAATGTGGCTATCCATAGGTATAAGTCACTACTAAATAACTGCCACCATGAATACCTGCATTCGAGCCTCAACCTTTAAGATAGTCTGGCGAACCTAAAGTCGAATCTCTTGTAATAACCAAGCTAATTGGGATATAGTGTGAGCCTGCCTCTGTACCATGTCCTGAATAGATACCACTGACATATAAACCATGCAGGCAGGTATTGTCAATGCAGAAATGGTCTCTTGGAAATGCTTATCAGTGGGTCAATACAGGCTGAATCTTACTATGGAGGTGACTGGAGCTATTGCATTGCCACCACTACTGGGTAACACAAAATTCCTAGTCTCTACTAGGTTGCTTTAGATACTATAAAACCGTGGGCTATTTATGGGCTTACTATCGGAGGATCCTCATAGCTATTTATACAATATTGCATTCATCTGCAAGAGTGTAATAGGAACACCGAATTTGTCTATGGTTATTGTGTGACTTCATACCTTCCAATTATCTCTTACAGGCAATGCAGCACTATGGCTATCTGAGCTCCCGCAGAGTTTGATTACTAGTTGGACTGAATTACAAATGACCTATTTGGAGAGGTACTTCTTAAGGACTAAGAAGCTCAAGTTGAAAGACTAGATCAACACAGCAACTTCCTGGTGACTCGATTGGTACTACATGACAATTTACTAAGTGCTTGAGGAGTATCCTGCACCACAAGATAGTTGATAATACCTTGGTGGATATCTTCTACCATGACCTTGATGAGAATAGTCAGGCTTATGCTGACACTATTATGAGGCTATGTTCTTAGATTGGCCATTCGCAAGGATTGCAGAAAGAGTAGAGAGAGTGGTCAAGACTAATCGTGCATGGGCGGTAAAGGGATAAAGCATCTACCAAAAGTTCATGTACTATCAGTGTTCGTTCAAAGAAAGCGAAGATAAATGAAGAAATTATGCAAAAGCTTGCATAATTAGGATAGAGACAAAATTAGGAGTGAGTTCATCAACCTCCATGTGCACCCATGTATGATGAGCCTTACTATGAGGGGGAAATTGCTAATCAGATCGGGGTTTCTGGACTAACACGCAAAGATCCAATCAGGACTATTAACACCAAGGTTGAGGAAGCCAATATTAAAACTTTAACAGAGATAGAGTTTTCAGGGAGAACCGTGGAGGATACTATAACTAGAATAGGGGCCAAGAGAGAGATATTCGGGTCACAGAGATGGTTATAAAAATTATCCCTATGTGCCACCACATAACCATGACATAAGTGCAAGCAGCTCAAGAATTGAGGAGATATTTGATCGCCTATTGAAGAAAGCTAAGACATATGAGGAGACTCTGAGGGGAATGAAATCTGAAATCTCCAGTTTCCACCAAAAAATCTAGTCTCATTATGTTGCTATCAAATAGCTTGAGCAACAGTTCTGTCAAGTGTCAACTCAACTCAATTAGTGTCAGAGGGCACACTACCTAGCAACACAAGTCAGAATCCTAAGAATGAAGGGGAGTGCATGGCGGTTACTACCCATGGTGGCAAGAGCACCATTGATCCTCCCCTGCCAATTGATAAGGATGATGTTTGAGATGAGATAGTTGCAGCTAAGGATGTAGATATACGAGATAATTGCGACAAAAATGGGGTGAGTGAAGGTACTGATATGCCACAAAAGTTGAAGCTCGTTCCTCGGCATCCTCCTCTCTTCCTACGAAGAATCAAAAAGAGAGAGGAGGAAGGCAAGTTCAAGAACATTCTCTTCATGCTAAAACAACTCCCCGTCAATATCCCTCTCACTGAGGTGTTGGAGAAAATGTCAAGGTATGAAAAGTACATGAAGGACCTAGCAATGAAGAAGTCCATCGTAAGTCAGGAGCTCTCCTAAGAGCTTCAGCAATACAGTGTGATTGCTACGAGGTCCTTTGTCAAAAAGAAAGAAGATCCCGATGCTTTTACGATACCTACACTATTGGAGATGTAGAGTTCGCAAGGGAATTATGTGATCTAGATGCCAGCATTAATTTGATACCCCTTGCGGTCTTTAAGAAGCTAGGGTTGGAAGCTCCTACTTTAATGAGCATGAGTTATTAATAGCTGACTGTACGGTGAAGAAGTCTGTGGGGATACTATATAATATGCTAGTCAAAGTTGAAAAGTTAATATTCCTGATAGACATTTTGATCCTAGATTGAGAAGTCGACTTTGACATCCCAATTATCTTGGGAAGACCGTTCCTAGCCATTAGGCGAGCACTAGTGGATATGGACGCCATTCAACTTATGTTCAAATTGAACGAGGAAGAGGTTGCTTTCAATATTTGTCAGTCTATGAAGCGGACAGATGATTTGAAGAATGAAGTTTGGGCAATTGGTGAAGTTTGAATAACCAATTTTTTAAAGTCATAGCGCGACAATAAATCAGGTGCTATATGGGAGGCACCAAGATTTTTGATGTAATAGCTCTAGTTATAGCTTTATTTTCAAATTTTGGACTCATAGGTAGTTTGTTTTCTTGTATTTTTGTTGTAATCTTGAACATTAGTTGGTTGCATATCGGGTAAATGTTGATTTATGAAGAATGTGGAGGTACATGGCTAAGTCAGCCACTCTTGGTTGAGAAGAGCATCAGGAAGTGCCTCTATGACTGGTTCTATGGGCCATAAATCACTTTATAACCCCCTACACCATCTCATAGACACTTTTAGTGAGCAAAAGGTTATGCACTCCAGTCCACAACTGAGCTTTACGGTCCTTAGATAAAACTATGGGTCGTAAATGGGGCTCTAGACCCCAGGTAAAGATTTTTGAACCTTTTACTAAGTTTGTGGTGGTCTGTATGAGTCGTACTTAAATACATGACTTATAGTCTAGTCCATGAAATCCAATCCAAAATACTAAGGTTTGGATGTTCTACGAAAACACCAGTTCACGAGTCGTAAAACACTCTACGGCCTATAATCGAGGTTTTGTAGAGTCCAGGCCCATCAGAGTTCAACTAACAAATCAAAGCATAAATAATGGAGTCAAATTATTTTGATCATATTTTAGCCCTAATTTACAAAAAGTACCCAGCCATACCCTACCTGACAATTTCGAATCACCGACGACAACCACCCTCTATTTTCAAGAGAACATTTCTGGCGACCTAGGGTTCAGTGTCCCATCATCTCTTTTATCTTCTACAATCTAATCACACAAATTGGTAAGTTCTCACTAACATACCTTTAATTTACCTATATTTCTAGGGTTAAATTGAAAATTATGTTAGGAATGCTTGTTTTAGACATAAGCTTGTGCAAAAATAGTAATTGTGATAATTAAATCATAGTTTTCTATGTTTAAATACGTGTATAGAACTAGAATATGGAATGGTTTCCTTTGTCCATGTGTGATTGATGTACCTTTGGTGCCCACGTAATCACTCACCATGTAATTGAATTGATTATTTGTGTAATATTTAGTATGTGATGACATGGGTGCATAATTTTGATGATAAGTCATTTATACGGGGTCAGAAGGGTTGAGAAAGCATTTATAATTATTTTTGATGGGGTACATGTGTTGGCAAGCATGTTGGATGAAACGACCCCAAAAAGTGCCCGAAATTGTGCCTCAAAAGTGCCCGAAATCGTAATTTCTATATATCTCAAAATTCATGTGTGATATCAAAAATTTGACTTTATATTCTTGTTTAAGGGGTCAAATTGAGTGGAAAAGGGTCTAACCTTGATTTAAGAGCAACCGTATCAAAATTTGAAAATCGCATAATGCGATTTCCAATGAGAAGTCTGCGCCCTTAGTGCGACGCGGATAGGTGTATTTTCTGTCCTAGTTTTTTTAAGTCTGGTCCAAGGCTTTTGAGTCTTTATCCTAAGTGTTCCCATGGATGAAAATTCCTATACTTAGCCTAATTTCACACTCATATCATTCAATATTTTCCCAAATGCACTTCCAAACACTTAGAAAATATTTCATCTTCAAATTTCAAGTCTCAAAACTCATCCAGATTCTAAGGTTATCATTCAAGCTTTAAGTCTTCGTCTTTAATCTTCATCAAGCTATTCACCAAAGCTAAGGTATGTGGGTTTCTTTCATGGGTTCCTCTCACCTATGATACCCAAGCTTCCTTTTACTTAAAATTGCATGAGTTAAAGTTGATTTACTCATGGGTCTTAATTATTATGAATTTCACTGCACACTATATTGGGGTTTCATGAAATTATGGTTCTTTTAGCATATTTTGAGCTATGAATTTTTGGTCTATTTTGAGATTTGATGAAGGGTTTTGATGTATATTGCTTTAGGGTGTTACCATGTATCTATTGATGGTTTTACATTGGATTTTCTAGCATGATTAGACTCTTGAATTTCATGATTTTACACTAGCACTACACAGTCACTAAGTGTTTAATAAAATATCCGGTTATGAGTTTCTTGAGGAATTGAAGGTCAGATGCACATCTTATGAGTTGAATGACTATATGATTATGAAAGGAATATGTGTATATGATATTATCTCTATAGTGTTGGGAATTGACCATGCCTCACACGGAGGGTTATCGACCCGGGTAACCTTATTGAGGGGTTTATACCTCAATCGCATTGCTTGAGAGGTGGTACACCTGTGCAACCTTATCGAGGGGTTTGTACCTTGATAACCACGTTGGGGGGTTTGTATTCTATTAACCATGTTGGGGTGTTTGTACCTCATCGACCTATTGAGGGGTTCGTACCTCATTTGCGTCTCCAACGGAGGTGGTAGGCCTTGGATATGCACTAATAATGGTCTCTCCTTACACATGTATTATGTTCTATATAAATATGATTTTACTTCAAGTATCATTCATACATGGCATAATTCTATATGCTTATTCATTGCCTATGTTATGCATTTTGTTCATGGTGCCTATCACTTGTTGCATTGCACCATGGAATATTATTATATGTTTATTCATTGTATATGTTATGCATTTTATTTATGGTGCTTATCACTTGTTGCTTTGCATCCTACATACTAAGTATATTCAAACATACTAATGCATACTCTATGCCAGCATGATATCAGCATGTATGAATCGGAGCCCCACTTGATCATCTTCCTCCACATGGCTAGTACGATATCTCTCATGCTCTTTGGTGAGTCCTCCATTTTGGGGCTGATGCTTATAATCTCCTACTATGTTCTATGACTATTCTTCTTTTGTGTATATGTTGATTATGAGGGTGAGCTCGGTAGCTTGTCTTAGCCCCTACTAAGTATCTAAGTTTTAGAGGTGCTATTGGACATACTTATATTATGCATTGAGCTTTGACTCTCTCTTGGCTCTTGATGTTTATGATATGAGAATTTTCCCTTAGCCCTGTTTGTCCCTATCTACTATCTTTTGTTGTATTTTATTATTTGCGCAACCAAGGATGTGCGTATGATATGCTAAGAGGCTTGTTTGGGATTCCTTCAGTTTTCCCATTCGCTGTGTCACGTCTAGGCCCTAGGCTTGGGTCATGAAAAACTTGGTATCAAATTTCTAGGTTAATAAATCCTTGGAGTCCAACACAGTGCGTCAATTAGTCTTATTCATGGTTATGTTGTGTACCACAACTATGAGTAAGAGGCTATAAGGCGTTTTAGGAAATGTTTCCCTTCTTCATGTTCTAAGTCATACTATAGATTTGAAATAAGGTTCCCTCCCTATTGATTGTTCTTTGTTATGCTAGATCATGTGTAACGTAAGAGGAAGAAGAGCCCGCACTACCGAGAACCAACTGGCTCATGGTGAGCTTCGGGATGCTCTCCTTTTTCTTGTACAAGTTATAGCTAATCAAGCCAATCAATGGGCCTAAGCCCCCCATGCTCCTACATTGGCATCTTGGGTGAGAGACTTCATAAGGATGAAACCCCTAGAATTCTATGGGTCAAAGGTGGATGAAGACCCTCAAGAGTTCATTGATGAGGTCTACAAGGTTTTGGCTATTATGGGTGTTAGATATGAGGAGAAGGCGGAGTTGGTGGCTTACCAACTCCAGGGGGTGGCACAAATATGGTTTAACCAATGGAATGAGGTGAAGGGAATCAACAATGTGGTGCTTTGGGAGAAGTTCAAGGCAATTTTTTTTAATCAGTTCTTCCCTCTTGAGCTTAGGGAAGCCAAATTGGTGGAGTTTATGAATTTTACACAAAGTTCTCTGAGTGTGAGGGAGTATACCCTTAAGTTCACTCAACTCTCTAAATATGCTCCCCATTTGGTGGCCAACCTAAGGTCTAGAATGAATAAATTTATGATGGGAGTTTCTGATTTAGTGAGTGAAGAATGCCAATTCGCTATGTTGATTGGTGAAATGGATTAGTCCTAGTTGATGACCTATGCCAAACAAATGGAGGAGGAGAAATTGAGGAAGAGGAGGGGTCATGAGGCCAAGAGGGTCCATTTTGAGGGAAAGTTCCATAGTGGAAAGAGTGGCCAATTTCATCAACGCCAAGGGTCTTCTCCTACATTTAATAAGAGGGTTGCCAATGACTTTCCAAGGGCCCAAGGTGTTGGGGGTGTGGTTCCTAATAGTGGGTGTCCAAAATATGGTAAGGGTCATAGTGGCCCGTGCTTGAGGGATACCAATGCTTGTTATGGTTCTTTGGAAGTCTGGGTGTCCAAAATGTGTTAGGGGTCATAGAGGACCGTGTTTGAGGGATACTAATATGTGTTATGATGGATCGCCCCCAAAATCGCAACAAGGGCAAGGAGGTTCGTCCACAAGGTGCTAATGCGGTGCCTTTAGGAAGAGATGGTCGACAAGGTAGTGTAATAAGGCATAATCATTTTTATGCTTTGCATAGGAGGCAAGTGGTTGATGAGGTGTCCAACGTCATTATCGGTATGTTAAAAGTCTTTGATTTTTTGATGTGTATGCATTGATTGATCCAAGTGCCACTATTTCTTTTGTTAACCACTTTGTTGCAAAAATATTCATGTTGAACTTGAATTGTTGTGTGAGTCATATGAGGTATCTACTCCTATTGTTGCATCTATTGTAGCTAGTAAGGTCTGTAGAAATTATCCCATTTGCATCTTGCATAAAATACTGCCTTGTGATCTCGTTGTATTGGATTTGGTTGAGTTTGATATCATTCTTGGGATGGATTGGTTGCATGCATACTATGCCTCTATTGATTGTAGAACCCGTAGAGTCAAATTCCAATTCCCAAATGAACTTGTTCTTGAGTGGGAGAGTCATGATGTGGTAGTCAAGGGCATGTTCATCTCTTGCATTAAAGACGTAAGTTGATCTCTAAGGGATGCCTTTACCATCTTGTGAGGGTTAGGGATGTAGAGTCTAATGTTTATCCTATCGAGTCGATTTTGATTGTAAATTAGTTCCTTGATGTCTTTTCAAATGGCTTCCCCGGTATTCCTCTTGAAAGGGAAATAGATTTTGGTATAGACCTCCTCGTCGATACTTAACCCATTTCTATTTTCCCTTACCGTATAGCCCCTACAGAGTCAAAGGAGTTGAATGACCAATTAAGGGACTTGTTGGAGAAGGGTTTCATTAGACCTAGCCAATAACCTTGGGGTGCACTGGTGTTGTTTATGAAGAAGAAGGATGGGTCTCTTAGAATATGCATTGACTACTGGCAACTTAATAGGGTCACCATCAAGAATTGGTATCCTCTTCCAAAGATTGATGATTTGTTTGACCAATTGCAAATGGCTAGCCACTTCTCTAAGATAGATCTTCGGTCTAAGTACCATCTAGTGAAGGTGAGGGAGTGTGATATTCCTAAGATGGCCTTCCAGACTACGTATAGGCATTTTGAGTTTATTGTGATGTCCTTTGGGTTGACTAATGTACCGGCTATTTTCGTGGATCTTATGAATAGTATCTTCAAACCCTACCTTGATTTGTTTGTTGTGGTCTTCATTGATGATATTTTGATCTATTCTCATAGTGAAGAGGAGCATGTTGGCCATTTAAGGGTAGTGTTACAAAAATTGAGGGAAGAGCAATTGTATGCTAAATATGAGAAGTGTGAATTTTAATTGAAAGAAGTTGCCTTTCTAGGTCATGTGTTGTCGGGGATGGTATTAAGGTGGATCCTAAAAAGATAGATGTGATTAGAAATTTGCCTAGACCATTGACCCCGCTGGATATTAGGAGCTTCCTAGGCTTAGCAGGTTACTATAGGAGATTTGTGAATGGGATCTTTTCCATTTTGTTCTCTTCGATGAGTGTGAAAGGAGTTTCCAAACATTAAAAGATAAGATTGTGTACGCTCCTAAATTGTCACTACCGGAAGGTCTAGAGGGACTTGTGGGGTATTCTGATGCTTTTTGGGTTGGTTTGGGTTGTGTGTTGATGCAAAATGGTAAGGTCATAGCCTATGCTTCTATTTTACTCAAAGTGCATGAAAAGAATTATCCTACCCATGATCTTGAGTTAGCCGCCATTTTGTTTGCATTAAAGATTTGGCATCACTATTTATATGGGGTGCATGTTAACGTGTTCCGATTATAAGAGTCTCCAATATGTTTCAACCAAAAAGACCTCAACTTGAGACAAAGGAGATGGTTAGAACTTCTTAAGGACTATGATATGAGTATGCATTACCATCTTGGTAAGGCTAATGTTATGGCAGATACTTTGAGTAGGATGTCTATGGGTAGCCTTGCTCATGTTAATGATGGTGGCATAGGAGTAGCTAGGGAGGTCCATCAGTTGGCTAAATTGGAAGTTAGGTTGGAAGACCGTAATGATGGTGGTGTTATTGTTATTGATGGTTCTAAATCTTCATTGGTTGAGGAGGTCAAAGCTCAATAAGATCTTGATCCATCATTGCTAGAATTGAAGGCATTGGTAAAACATAGGAAGGTGGAAGTTTTCTCCCAAGGGGGAGATGGTACCCTTGGGTACCAAGGTATGTTGTGTGTGCCTTGTGTTGATGGCTTGAAGGAAAGGATTCTTGATGAAGCTCATGCTTCTTCTTACTCTATTTACTCTGGGTCTACTAAGATGTATAGAGATTTGAGAG
Organism: Solanum virginianum; assembly: GCA_000787875.1. NCBI lineage: Eukaryota > Viridiplantae > Streptophyta > Magnoliopsida > Solanales > Solanaceae > Solanum > Solanum virginianum. Next base: position 180,186 of record DF357642.1, read on the forward strand.
AGGTATATGGGTAGGGAGGCATAAAGAGGGATATTGCCAAATTTATATTCGGTTGCCATAGTTTCCAACAAGTCAAAGCCAAACATCAAAGGCCGGGTGGCCTAATCCAAGACATATAGATTCCTACTTGTAAGTGGGAAGAGATTAATATGGATTTGGTGGTTGGGTTTCCCAAGACTAAAAAGGGTTTCGATTCCATTTGGGTTGTGGTTGATAGGATGAGAAAATTGGCTAACTTTCTGCCGGTTAAGACTATATGTCGGGCTGAAGATTATGTTAGGTTGTACATTCATGACTTGGTGAGATTGCATGGGGTTGATTTGTCCATCATATCGGATTATGGGGCATAATTCACCGCACACATTTAGAGGTCTTTCCAAAGAGGCCTTGGAACCAAGGTAAAGCTTAGTATGGCCTTTCACCCTCAAAATGATGGCAAAGCCAAAAGAACTATCCAAACACTTGAGGACATGCTTAGGGCTTGTGCATTGGAGCTCAAGGGTAGTTGGGATGATCATCTTTCATTGATTGAGTTTGCATACAACAATAGTTATCACTCTAGCATCGGAATGGCTCCTTTTGAGGCTCTTTATGGTAGACATTGTAGATCCCCAGTTGGGTGGTTTGAGGTTGGAAAGATGGCTTTGTTGGGTCCGGATCTGGTTGTAGATACTGTGGAGAAGGTAAGGATGATTAGAGAAAGGTTGAGGACAGCTCAAAGTCGCCAAAAGTCTTATGCCGATGTTAGAAGGAGGGAGTTTGAGTTTAAGGTTGGTGATTGGGTCTATTTAAAGGTGTCACCCATGAACGGTGTAGTTGGATTTGATAAGAAGGGCAAGTTAATCCCTAGATATTTGGGTCCTTATAGGGTAGTGAGGAAAATTATTAAGGTGGCTTACAATTTGGATTTGCCTAGTTAAATGGAATTGGTTCATCTGGTTATTCATGTGTCTATGTTGAGGAAGTGTGTGGGTGATCCTAATGCTATTATGCCTCTTGATGTTGTGGGGGTAGTTGAAGATAACTTGTCATATGAAGATGTTCCAGTAGTGATCTTGGATAGGCAAGTGAAGAGGTTGAGGAACAAGGATGTTGTTTCCTGTTAAGGTCCTTTGGAGGAACCAACAAGTCGAAAGTGCTACTTGGGAGGCCATAGCGGATATACAAAAGTAATACCCTTATCTTTTCCATCCTATTAAAGACTACGGTACTAAATCTAAGTCTTCTATGTGACTTCATGTCTCATGTTCTAGCCCTAAGTCATTTGCATGCATTCATGTTTACATTGATAAAATTCATGGTGATTTTACAATTACATTGAGATTTTGAAAATGCTGATTTAAGTATGGTGTTGCATTCTTGTTGGGGCTCATTTCTTTATGATTACTCTTCTTATATACATTTCTTTGACATTCGGGGATGAATGTTTCCAAGGGGGAGATATTAAAACGACCCCAAAAAGTACCCGAAAATGTGCCTCAAAAGTGCTCAGAATCGTAATTTCCATATATCTCAAAATCAATGCGTGATATCAAAAATCTGACTTTATATTCTTGTTTAGGGGGTCAAATTCAGTGGGAAATGGGTTTAACCCAAAATTAAGAGAAACCATAGCAAAATTTGAAAATTACAAAATGCGATTTCCAGAGAGCAGTCCGCGCCCTTAGCGCGACCCGGACTGGTGTACTTTTTGTCCTTTTTTTTAGTCGGTCCAAGGCTTTTGCATCTTTGGCCTAAGTGTTACCATGCGTGAAAATGCCTATACTTAGCTTTATTGCACCCTCATAGCATTCAATACATTCCCAAATGCACTCCCCAACACTTACACAATATTTCATCTCACAGTTTCAATTCTTAAAACTAATTCGAATTCTAAGGTTCTCATTCAAGCTTCAAGTCTGCATCTCTAATTTTCATTAAGCTATTCTCCAAAGCAAAGGTATGTGGGTTTCTTTCATGAGTTCCTCTCGCCCATGATACCCAAGCATCTTTTTACTTAAAATTGCATGATTTAAAGTTTATTACTCATGGGTCTTAATTATTATGAATTTCACTGCACACTATGTTGGGGTTTCATGAAATACCCTTGGGTACCAAGGTATGTTGTGTGTGCCTTGTGTTGATGGCTTGAAGGAAAGGATTCTTGATGAAGCTCATGCTTCTTCTTACTCCTTTTAGCATGTTTTGAGCTATGAATTTAAGGTCTGTTGTGAGATTTGATGAAGGGTTTTGATGTATATTGCTTGAGGATGTTACCAAGTATCTATTGATGATTTTACATTGGATTTTCTAGCATAATTATACTCTTGAATTTCATGGTTCTACACTAGCACTACACAGCAGCTAAGTGTTTGATAAAATATCCGGTTATGAGTTTATTGAGGAATTGAAGGTCAAATGCATGTCTTATGAATTGAATGACTATATGATGATGAAAGGAATGTGTGTATATGATATTATCTCTATAGTTTTGGGAATTGACCAAGTCTCATTTGAGGGGTTGTAGGCCCGGGCAACCTTGTTGAGGGGTTTGTACCTCGATTGCCTCACTCAGGAGGTGGTAGGCCCGTTCAGTCATATCAAGGGGTTTGTACCTTGATAACCATGTTGGGAATTTTGTACTCTATCATCCATGTTGGGGGGTTTGTAGCTCATCAACCTATTGAGGGGTTTGTACCTAATTCGCCTCTCCAAAGGGGTGGTAGGCCTTGGATATGCACTAATAATGGTCTCTCCTTACATATGTATTATGTTCTATATAAACATGATTTTACGTCAAGTATCATTCATCCATGGAATATTGCTATATGTTTATTCATTGCATATGTTATGCATTTTGTTTATGGTGCTTATCACTTGTTGCGTTGCATCCTACATACTTAGTACATTCAAACATACTAATGCATACTATGTGCCTACATTATGTCACCATATAGGAACCGGAGCCCCACTTGATCATCCTCCTCCCCGTGGCTAGTACGACATCTCTCAAGCTCTTTAGTGAGTCCTCCATTTTGGCGACGTTGCTTATGATATCCTACTATGTTCTAAGCCTATTCTTCTTTTATGTATATGTTGACTATAAGGGTGAGCCCGGTAGCTTGTCTTGGCCCCCCACTAAGCATCTAAGTTTGAGAGGTGTAATTGCGAATGTTTGTATTATGCATGGAGCTTTGATAGTCTCTTAACTCTTGATGTTTATGATATAAGAATTTTCTCTTAGCCCCGTTTGTCCCTATCTACTATCTCTTGTTCTATTTTATTGCTTTTGCGACCAAGGAAGTGTGTATGATATGCTAAGAGGCTTGTTTGGGGTTCCTTCAGATTCCCATTCATCATGTCACGTCTAGGATCTAGGCTTTGGTCATTACATAGGGGTATTGACTGTTGTGTCAAAATCCTATGGGAGTGTGCATTTTACTTCAATGATGTTAGAATAATATTGAAAACATCATATGGGGTCCATTATGATGGACTTAAAAATACAAGTGATAGTGTTTTCTAGTCTAAGAATGGCTTTTACGGCTTGTGGAACATTTCATGAGTAGTAATTTCCCCTCGTACAAGATTCTAGAAACTTGAAGTTACTATGTATGAGACTAACTACGAGCCATAGAATACTTTACGGCTCGTAGAATGGTCTCGTAGATCCCTTCCAGAAATAAATTTAGACACTGGAATCCTCTACGACTGGTCAAACATTCTGTAAGGTGTACCTGCTCTTTTACATATTTCCAGTGAATAAAAGTTTGTGTGACTTCTTTTTTATGAGAGCCTTCTACGGCTTGTAGTTTTCACTACGGCCTATAGAGATGCTTCCATAGACCCTTCTACAACTAAGTCCAAGTTGTTTTCGTATTTTATCTTTTGACCTATTGGGCTAACGTAAGTGCTTAAATGTCCATGTTTTAGGTAGTATGGCCTCGAAAACAAAATATGATGAGCTCAAGGCCCCTAGAGAGAAGGCTCAAAGATGAGCCCTCGGGGGATGAGCAGACCCCCCACTGAATGGTTCACTAGAGGAACTTGGCATCCATCTGTAGTCGGAGGCTGCTAAACCTCAGACGAGAGTTGTTGCCAGTGTTGGGTAGACTGAGGCTTTTGTCATTCATACTCCCTAATTTGATAAGGGAGATGATTGAAGGAGCAACTATATTCAGATAACTCCATCTAGAGAGGAGTCCAGCTCTGAGTCAGGCTCCGATGATGGATCGGAGACAGAGTCCTCTGTAGTACCTCGATCATCCCCATCTCCACTAGATGCTCTTACTAGTTGATGGTACATCGAGGGCATGTGGGATATTTATATAAAGGATACACAGAATACAGAGCGGGGCAACTTATCCCGCTCCATCTATGAGGAGCCCCAAGTCGTCCTATACAGACTGACAGTATCCCCGATCACCGAGAAATGAAGTCTCATTTGAGGGGTTGTAGGCCCGGGCAACCTTGTTGAGGGGTTTGTACCTCGATTGCCTCACTCAGGAGGTGGTAGGCCCGTTCAGTCATATCAAGGGGTTTGTACCTTGATAACCATGTTGGGAATTTTGTATCAGACGATACTCCCGAACCATGGTGAGGGAGTTCTTTGTATCATATGTAGCCACTAGTCATAGTACTCTTCCCAAGGAGAAGAAGCCCCTTGCTCAGCCCAAACTGACCAAGACTAGAATGAGCGGCCAGCGGGTGGATTGTTTGGAGACCCCATCAGTTATATGCTCTTTGGGCCAGAGTTCCCTGTCCCCAGATCCATATCTGAGTTTGATAATAGAGTGGGGCAGACAAGGGACCCGCTGGTGATAAGAGATCCAAAGTGTAGATCCAGCTTGATGAGATGGATAGTTGGATATATTGTTGAGTATGGTCCAGTACCTACATAGGTCACCACATACTTGGAGCCTATTGTTAAGGCTTCACTCAGTTTCCCCACAAAGTTTTGGTAGTCGGTTATCAGATCACGCATCTAGCCAATACTTGCTGATAATACCTTCACGTCGGAGCATAATTGGCTGGTTATGAGATTTATTGGGCCCGTCTCGTTGCCGATCAAATTCACGAGGTTGCTCTAAAAAGGTCTACCTTTATCCCTTTTCCTTGCTTGATATACATGCTCTATCTAGACTTGAGGATGGAGAGCCAGTACCAGTTGGACTCACTGATCATGGCCTAGTGCACTTTTGATGCCAGCCTGATCAAGGTTGAGGTGAACCTAGTGGGACTCCCGCGAGCATAGAACCAGCCTGCACCTATGCTAGAGATGTTTTCCCGAGCACCACCACCTAAAGGTATACACATCATCGCCACAGCTGCTGCTACTAAGGATAGGCTCCCATAACCCAAGGCAAATGAGGAGAGAGGGCCCACTACTTCTGTTCCTGCACCACAGGACACTTCATCACAGGCTACACCTATGGACATAGTTTACGTTTTTGACGTATCTATACAGGCCATGGCACAAAGGTTATCATATGTTGAGTCACAGTTGACTCTGCTAGTTCAACAGATTAGCCAGAGGCTCGCCAAGCGATTTCAGACTCGGAGGGTAGCATGCAGGCATACACTGTGGCCACGATTTAGTACCATCTTTCTACCATAGATTTCCCGCATTGATGTCTTCGAGGTGAGCGTACATCAGACCCTGATCACAGCTCGACCAGCATGACCATCCAGACGGAGATCCAGCAGCTCCGACCTGATATAACAGCAGCATTGGCAGTACTGGTGACACTATCAATGACCACACCCAAGGTGCCAATGATAGATCGTTTTTCTCTTTATGAGCCGATCCAGGCTTTCCATGGGAAGAGGCCCTGCCTAAACGATGATCCTGATGCCATCATATGAGTCTGTAAGCCTCTAAGAGTAGTAACTATCCAAAACTAGATTAGCAAAAGCCAACAACCCTCAAAACTTTTGCTACAAAGAATGAACGATTTTATGCAAGTCTGACAGAGGAGGAGGAGCTTGAGCTTATCATGAGGGAGTCGAGACAGGAGGCAAAGTTATGATGAGTTTGTGAGGTAGATTATATGAGAGGTAATGGCCCCTTCGAATAGAGTGCTACTGCTGAGGAGGCCACCACGCAGGGAAGGGTGGTTAGACTCAGCCATACACTAGTGCTTAGGCACCTAGGTATGGATTTTGACCTGTGATATTTTATTTTGCTTTGATTGTTTGCATTAGGTACAATGCACCTCTTTTTCGATAGGATCTGGATAGTTATGGGCCTCAGTGAAGACTAAGTAGCTTAGGTCCATAACTACCCCATATTTTGATCTTAGGGTTTTCTTGCATGTGTTGTTTTTCCCATGGTTATTTATTTTCTATTGAACTAGCACATTTAGGATGTTTAGGTAGTATTTGTAGCATATTGTACCTATACATGTAGGATGTAGCATGTTTTGCGTTTTGTTTGAAAAATGATACCCACCAAATTTTGATTAATTAGTTGATATAGCAACCATGTATATTTAGGTGAATTGACAATGCTTGTTCTGATAGGTGGGTATAAATTGAGATAAAAATTATGGTCTGAGAGTCTTTTGTTGATAATGTAGTTAGTGTTATGTGGGTGTTAGAAACCATATTTTTACCCGTATTTTTGTGTATTAGAGCGGTTACGGAGATTTGGGACCAAAGTGTCAATTTTAGAAAATTTAGGACCAAAGAGACATTATCAGAAAGTTTGGGGTCAAAGTTGAATATTTCAAAGAGGTGTGTGTATGACCCTATATATATATATACATATGTACGCTTGTACACATACAAGACCAATAACTAATTGTCTTTCATAAAATGTGTTGCAAAAAAAACAAATCTAGAATGTTGATAAGGTTGGTGCACTTAACTTTGTCACATTTCTATTGGTACACTTGTGGGATGTGGGACCAAGATATTTTTTTACTATGGCCTTATCTTTATATATATGTATATGTTGCTTGCTCAAGAACAAGAGAGTCATTTTAACACTTAGAAAAAAAAAAAAACTCCTAGTCCCTTCTCCATTTTTGCTACTATGGCCTTATCTTTATATATATGTATATGTTGCTTGTTCAAGAACAAGAGAGCCATTTTAACACTTAGAAAAAAAAAGAGCTCCTAGTCCCTTCTCCATTTTGCCTTGGGTTGCTACAGCACCCAGAGGGGAAATTCGCATTTTTTGATCTTTCAACTATTTTGATGCTACAAGCCTAGTATATCTAGTGTTTTGATAGAGTAAAAATAGTTCTTGTGCGGTGGAAGAAACATTGGAAATCATTTGTATGTAGTCTTGAAGTGTTGGTCGAATTTGGGTATGTATAGGTGATAAAATGTGGCATTTTAAAGTTGTAAGGTTGCGTTTGACGTCTGAATGATGTAAGATGATTCTTGAAGTGTGTAGGAGTGTTTGAATGTGGTAAATATGTATCAACTTGATAGGTGGGACTCCCGCGAGCATAGAACCAGCCTGCACCTATGCTAGAGATGTTTTCCCGAGCACCACCACCTAAAGGTATACACATCATCGCCACAGCTGCTGCTACTAAGGATAGGCTCCCATAACCCAAGGCAAAAAACTTGGAAAGACTTATATTGTTGTTGTTGTTGTTGTTCTTGATGAATTGGGGCCGAGATGGGTTCTCGGGGTGGTCTATTTTAAGGGGAAATGCTAGCGAAATTTTTATAAAATTAGGGCTAACTTGGAATTTAAGGCCGTAAATGGTTTTAACTAATTGTGAACTCTATGGTGATTATTATAGATCTTAGACGTCTAAAAGAGTAAGTCGGGTTGGCTTGACATTGGGGATAGTTGGACAAAGAAAGAGAGGTATGTCAAGCTTTTTGTCTCTTGGCATGACTAAGTTAAAAATAGAAAATGTGATAACTTTTCAAAAACCCTGTTTCTTTGCAACTCTAGCCAAATGTGTTTTATACTTGTTCTTGGTCTTTCTTTCGAATAACGAAATATACACTTATGTTTGGTATCCTTAAGAATATACAGTAACGGTAAGAGTTTGAAAAGAAATAAGTTAGTTTGAAACTAAAATAAGTAAGATGTGATCTTTCTAATATGAATTAGTTCGGGTTTCCATTGGCCGGGGAAAACCCACGATATCTCCTTCTTGGAATTTTGTTACTTTTAAGAGTATTTAGGATAAATATTAATAATAAGGTGTTATTCTCAAACATGAATGTTTTACTGCTAATTTGGTACTTCCAAGAGAAGTTAGAACAAATATTAATAATAAGGTGTTATTCTCAAACATGAATGTTTTACTGCTCTTTGGGAATTTTGATAATGAACATCTTTATGCAAGTTTCAATAACTTTGTCATAAATTAAAAATAAAGAATACTTTGATTTCAAAAATGAATATTTTGCATATCATTGGAATTATGGAAGTGATTTTATGCATATTATTCTCACGACTCTACTCGTGCCTATCATAACTTCGTTCACCGATTCCCGGGCCGGTAGTTATCATGCGCAATATACTATCTATATATATATTCGAAGTTCACTGGATACAGCGGGGTCGGCTCGGCTCATGGGTCGGCTTCGCTTAGTTTGGTGATATGGTGAGATTGGGCCTTTGGTTTGGTGGNTTATGGAAGTGATTTTGTGCATATTATTCTCACGACTCTACTTGTGCCTATCATGACTTCGTTCATCGATTCCCGGGCCGGTAGTTATCGTGCGCAATATACTATATATATATTCCAAAGTTGGCTAGATATGGTAGGGTCGGCTCGGCCAAGGATCGGCTTCTCTTAGTTTGGTGATGTGGTTAGATTGGGCCTTTGGTTTGGTGGCTTCATGCCACATTTACTATAGGATTTGTGAGTTCAGGGACGCCGGCTCACTTATCCCACGTTTGTCGTTTGTGTTAGAGATTTTTCAGAGATTTGAACTTTCTAGTGTGATGCTGTGGTATGGAGCGAGTTTGGAGGTCGCCATCATTCCTGTACATTATGCATCCATTTGATATTTTGAAAACCAAAAAGAAAAATATATTTTGATGTTTGCATATGAGTTTGACTCCTATACCTCTGATGGTCTATCTCTCTTATCTAAATTTATTCTTTCTTCTTTCCATATTCGGTACGTATTTCGTACTGACCCCCTTTGCTTCGGGGGCTGCGTTCCATGCCCGCAGGTACAAACACGCAGAGTAGTGGGCAACCAGCTTAGGATCCCTGTCTGCTTTCTGAAGAGCTCCTTTGCTTTGGAACAACTAGTTAGTATATTTGCTACTTCTTCATTTTGTATTATGAACTTTTATGGGTATGATGGGGCCCTGTCCCATCTTTTAATTCTGTTGGTTTGTATAGAGGTCTGTAGATACCTATGAGTATGGGATTCTAGTAGTTTGTATTATTCTTTATGTATATGAGGTATGTTAGGTGGTTTAACCGCGGCGGTGTCCTTGTTGGCTCGTATGTATGTATATATATCTGTACTATTGCTGGGATATTTCTGTATGTAGGTGGGTATTCAGTAAAATAGAGGAAACTCTACCAAAATTTTTGTAAATGAGATAGTTATCATAATTAGATTCTGGGTTAGCAGTGGTGTCTGAGTGCCCCAGTCGGGTACTAGTCACGGCCCATAGGTTGGGTTGTGACAGAATTTGTATCAGAGCGGTAAGTCCTCGGAATATCCATAAACCGTGTCTAGTAGAGTCCTATTTATCGGTGTGTCATGCACCACATCTATAAACAGGAGGCTATAGGACACTTAGGATGTTACTCTTTTTTCTGATCTTAGATCATGCGTTAGAGCGGTGTTAGTAGGATGATTCCCTCCCTGATAGAAATTATTTTGATTTCAAATATGCCGCTGAGGAAGGCACCAGCCACCCGCAGGGGCAGGCCTGCAGCTGTAGGTGGGGCCCGATGAGGTCGGGGAGCTACAAAAATTATTTTGATTTTAGATATGCCACCGAGGAAGGCACCAGCCAACCGCAGGGGAAGGCCTGCAGTAGTAGGTGGGGCTCGACGAGGTTGGGGAGCTACTAGGGCTCGTGATTAGCCAAAAAATGTACCCTCCACTGCGGGTTCAGTTACTCCACCAGCTCCAAAGGTTCGGGCGCCAGGACCTCCTACTCCCTAGCCAGGTGCAGAGGTTGGGGAGCTGTAGGAGGCAGTACAGTTACTAACTCAGCTGGTGGCACGTCAGCCCTACAGGCAGGAGCCTGGAAGTAGTTTGTCAGCTTGTCGAGATAGTTCTCGAGCCCGTGATTTCTTAGCATGTGGACCCCCAGAATATTTTAGGTCCAAGCCTTCAGAAGACCCTTAGGAGTTTGTGACGCAGATGCAGTGGATGTTAAGGGTGATTGGAGCATCTGAAGTGGAATTTGTAGAGTTGTCATCCTACCAGCTGCATGATGTTGTAGCAAATTAGTACGAGTCATGGCAGTTATCCAGAGGTGAGGGTGCCCCGCCAGCCATTGGGGATAGTTGGACAAAGAAAGAGAGGTATGTCAAGCTTTTTGTCTCTTGGCATGACTAAGTTAAAAATAGAAAATGTGATAACTTTTCAAAAACCCGGGCAATTTCACTGAAGCATTTCTTGCTCACTTTTTACCTCCAGAGATCAGACGTGCTAGAGAGGATAGGTTTCTAATGCTGAAGCAGCAGGGTCGGACTGTTCGAGAGTACAGCCTGGAATTTAATTTTTTGGCTCGATATGCTCCTGCACATGTTTCCAGCATGACAGATCATATGCATCACTATATTGTGGGGCTGGATTCATACTATTTTGATAGTTGTCTGGTAATGGCCGCACAACCTGGGATGGATATTGCCCGCATCCAAGTCCATGCCTAGGGTATGTCATACTATTTTGATAGTTGTCTGGTGATGGCCGCACAACCTGGGATGGATATTGCCCGCATCCAAGTCCATGCCTAGGGTATGGAGGATCATCATCGAGGACGCCAGACGGACAGGACAGATGATAGAGGGCCGCCCAAGAGGGCTAGGTTATTCAATTCAATAGCAAATATCTTGGGTAGGTAGTCTCAGCCATAGGAAAGTGGGCCTCCTCCTCGACCGGTACGAAGCACACCTTTGGTTCAGCAGCAAATTTCTGGGGTAGGCAGTCTCAGCCGCAGCGGTGTGGGCCTCCTCCTCAACCGGTATGAAGTACACCTTCGCAGACCCCCAGTAGGAGACCGGCCAATACTAGTTAGTCAGGGGTAGGATCGGGTCCCAGTAGCCAGCCGAGATTCTTTAGACCCCTATGTCCTCATTACAAGAAACGACGCCCAGGGAAGTGGTTTTGTGCCTTAGGTACCTATTTTCTATATGGCCGGTAGGGTCACCAGATGCGGGATTGTCCCGACAGAGTTGGTTCAGAAGGGTCAGCTCAGACTTTTGGCGCAGTTGGAGCTTCTTCTTCGGCTTCAGTGGCTATGCGCCCTACCGGGTGAGGTACTCCAGCTCCAGAAGGTCGCAGCAAAGGTTGCGGTGGAGCTCCAGGTTCTAGCGGTCCTTCAAATTGAATCTATGCTCTAGCCAACCGATAGGATCAGGAGGCATCGCTTAATATAATTACAGGTACATTATTTGTTTGTTCTCGGGCTTTGTATATGTTGATTGATTTGAGTTCCACTTTGTCGTACATTTCTCCGTTGGTTGCCTGCACTATTGATATAGAATCTGAATCAATATAGCCTTGTGAGGTTGTGACACCGATAGGTGAATTTATTATTGTTAGTAGAGTCCATAGAAACTGCCTGATATTTGTTTGTGACCGTCGTACTCAGGCTGACTTGATAGAGCTAGATATGATGGACTTTGATGTAATTATGGGCATGGACTGGCTAGCTACTTGTTACGCTAAAGTTGACTGCCAAAAGAAGTTAGTTCAATTCCAGTTTCCAGGAGAACCAGTGCTTGAATGGTCGGGTAATATTGCTACACCAAGGGGTAAGTTTATTTCGTACCTCAAGGCCAGCAGGATGATCAAAAAGAGGTGTCTTTATCACTTGGTCCGGGTACATGACCTGAAAGTTGAGCCTCCGACTCTCCAGTCTGTTCCAGTAGTTAATGTATTTCCAAACATATTTCTGGATGAACTTCCTGGACTTCCTCCCGAGCGGGAAGTGGAGTTTGCTATAGATTTATTGCCCGATACTCAGCCTATCTCGATCCCTACATATAGAATGGCGCCAGCTTAGCTAAAGGAATTGAAGGAACAGTTGAAGGATTTATTAGAGAAAGGCTTTATTCGGCTTAGCACCTCAGCCTGGGGAGCCCCAGCATTATTCGTAAAGAAGAAGGATGGGTCACTACGGATGTGTATTGACTACCGGCAGCTGAACAAGGTAACTGTTAAGAATAATGCGGGTAGGGGAAAAAGATATCCCTAAAACAGCATTCAGAACTCCCTGTGGGCATTATGAATTTAGAGTTATGTCCTTCGGACTAACAAATGCACCAGCGGTGTTTATGGACCTTGTGAATTGAGTGTTCAAACCGTTCCTAGATATGTTCGCGATTATATTTATTGATGACATTCTGGTTTATTCCCGGTCAGAGGCGGACCATGCAGATCATCTGAGAACAGTCCTTGGTATTCTTCGTCACCAAAAATTGTATGCTAAGTTTTCCAAATATGAGTTTCGGTTATCTTCAGTAGCATTTTTGGGCCATTTTATAGGAGCCGACGGCGTCCGGGTAGATTCCAAAAAAATTGAGGCCGTGAAGAATTAGCCTAGGCCTATGACACCGATGGAAGTGTGTAGCTTTTTGGGGTTAGCTGGCTACTACAGGAGGTTTGTAGAGAAATTTGCTTCTATTCAAGTCCATGCCTAGGGTATGGAGGATCATCATCGAGGACGCCAGACGGACAGGACAGATGATAGAGGGCCGCCCAAGAGGGCTAGGTCATTTGGTTCAGCAGCAGATTTTCAGACACAGAAAGGGGCAAAGTTCCAGTGGTCCGATGCCTGTGAGCGCAGTTTTCAGCTATCAAAGGAAAAATGGACTACAGCTCCATTTCTGACTATGCTTGAAGGTCCAGACGGGTACATGGTTTATTGTGATGCTTCCTGTGTGGGTTTGGGGTGTTTACATACACACACTATAAGTACTTGTACTATACATATGAAACATGATATGGACTTTCAAATTAGTGTCAATTTTAAAAGTGTTTGCATCTTGCGTTAAAGGGCGCCATGTGTATCTAAAGTTTAAGCAAGTTGTGTGTATACATTTTTTGCATCGAGTTAAGGGGACTAAGACACTAAACAAAGGATAACAATTGAGGTGCTTGTAGGACTTAGGAAGCTAGCAGGTGAGTCAGCTACTTGCTTAGCTTGAACTTGTGAGTTAAACAGAGATGAGTCCCGACGTCAAAATTATCCAATTCTGATTATGAATAAAGTCTGAGTTAAGGAGGTATCTTTCTTGTGAGTTAAACAGAGATGAGACCCGATGTCAAAATTGTCCAATTTGGATTATGAATAAAGTCTGAGTTAAGGGGGTATCTTTTGCCCATGTTTTAGTACTATAAGTGGGCTGTAGTTACAGCCCAACATGAAGGATTAAATAGGTCCAACAACATCCCATAACACTTGACTAATTGGGCTAAACTCTAAGTGAAGAAAAATCTGCATATAGGCAGCCCAAAGCCCATCAAGTTGGAGACCCATTT
>DF357641.1:7821-34307 GCA_000787875.1 Solanum virginianum
TGATGAACTATTGCATGATTTACAAGTCAAGTGATTTCATGATGATTAAGGGCTTTCAAGTATGTATTAAATTCATGAAAAGTATCTATGATTTACAAGTGACAAGTTGAGTCTTATTTCAAGATTTCATCCTCTTGGGAGATATTCATGTCAAGTAGAGGGATCAAGCATGATTATTATTTTACCCTCATGTTCAAGTTCAAGTTCAAGTTATGCTCACTAGAAGAGGTCACGCATGATAATGTGCTACTCATGTTCTTATTATCATGTCTCTTACAAGTTACTCATGTTATTATTAAACTTGTGATTATTTCAACTATTTTGTGGGATAAGACTAACACTGATTGAGGCTGAAGATGGGGGCTCAACTCAAGGGGTCCTTATATGAAGTCTTTAGTCTCTAAACTATGTGCCACCATAGGATGATATTATTCCCCTAAATGGGCTTTACCACTGGATCCATCTAGTTCATATTGTCATGTTATCATGCTTGGTTTACCTTGGCAAGTAGACCACACTTTGCTGGAGGGTGTCATGCCCAGTCAGCTCATCGAAGGTGTGTCATGCCTCGTCACCTCACCAAGGGGGGTCATGCTTTGGATTCCAAGTAGTAGTTCACTTGGTCTATGTCGGTTAAGGTCTCCCCTGCATATGTATAATATATTATACAAGTTAAGTATTTTACATACATATTTTATTACAAGCATTAATCATACATGTCATATTGAGATTATATCCATTGCCTTTATCTATGTATTTTGAATATTACGGCTTATGTCTTTATTGCATTACACCCCTTATGCATAGTACATTCCAAGTAGTAACGTATACTTTATGCCTACATGATATCACCATGTAGAAACCAGAGATTCTATTGATCATCCTCCTCCATGTGCTTAGTTTGGTTTATTTGAAGAAAGCTTTTGGTAAGTCCTCAACTCCGAGGATAATATCTACTTTTTATTCATGATATGTTAAGACTTGCTTATTATGTTTGGATGCTTAAAATTTTGAGGGTGAGCTTGGGTAGTATCTTGGCCCCGACTCAATTCCATATAGAGGTATCATTAGATATTATATTATGGTTGCCTATGCTTTTAAGCTTGACTCTTCTAATGCCACTATTATTATGAAAATCTTTCCTTAGTCCCGCTTCCCTTTTTAATTAAATCACTCGTTAATATTTATTTTGCTTCCGTAACCAAGAATGTGTGAATGATATGCTAAGAGATTTGTTTGGGATTCCTTTCGATTCCCCATTTGCCATGTCATGTCAAGGCCCTAAGCTCTGATCATGACAGCACTAATGGATTGGGGATGTCTGGGTTATCCCCAAGGGTCTTCTCCCTTTCCTTGAACTATGTGCCAGCATAAGACTGGTAGCCATCACTAAAATGATTGAGTTGTAAGGGATGGTTATTCATTTATTGATATAACATGATATTAAAAATTCTTCTGAAATGACTGGGTCGTAAGGAAGGTGTTCTTCCACCTAAATAACTGGGTCGTAAGATATGATGTAGATTATCCTTTGCAACTAATTATATATATATATATATTTCTTTCTATATTATGTGCCCTTGTCATCTAACATTAAATACAGGTTTTGTATGTCAAATACATTGCATACCCATATACTTAGTACATTCAAACATACAAATGCATACTTTTGCCTACATGATCTAACCATGTAGGGACCGCAGACTACCTTCATCTACCATTTGATGGCTAGATTGGATTTGAGACATTTGTTATGGCTTAGTATGCATTATACATATGTCCTTTATATGGGTTTTACAAGAAATGATGTTTTATGCCAAAATATTAGAGACATTTGTTATGGCGAGTCCTATCTTCCAAAGACAAGCCACCATTCCTCTACTTATGAAGTCTTGTTTATGTTATTTACTTTAAGGGTAAACCCAAGACATATCTTGGCCCCCATCCTATCTTATGATTAGAGGCATTGTTGGACATCTTGTAGACTCTTGTTGGATCTATATGTTATGTGCCGTATTTGGAGCCTATAGTTATGGTTATTTATTGGATATGACTATTATGGATTGATTATTAGAATTATGATAAATATGTATATTTTGATGTGGAAGACCTAAGTTTCGTATTTCCTCCATAGTGTGAGTCATACTTACCCTCCCCTTAGTTCTTACGTGCTATGTGAATCTATGTTAATCCCTTATCCCTATGACAACCCCATAGTGTGAATCCTACTTTCTCATCTCTTAGTACTATGTGTTTACTATTTATATATATGCTTTCAAAATGATGATGTGAATATGGATACTTGAAGCTTGTTTAGGGATTCTCAGGTTTCCATTTGTCATGCCACTCTTAGACCCTAGGTCCAGGTCGTCATAGAGAT
The DNA here is from genome assembly GCA_000787875.1 of Solanum virginianum. Taxonomy (NCBI): domain Eukaryota; kingdom Viridiplantae; phylum Streptophyta; class Magnoliopsida; order Solanales; family Solanaceae; genus Solanum; species Solanum virginianum. Next base: position 10,202 of record DF357641.1, read on the forward strand.
GTTATCAGAGCACTAGGTTTATAAATGATCATCAAAATCCAACACGCCACATCAAGTAGAGTCTTAGTCATGGTTGTGAAGCACGTCACATCTATGGGTAGGAGGCTACAAGGTGTTTTAGGAAATGTTTAACTTTTTTTCATGATTCTTATTATGTCATGGAACGTGTCTTAAGATTTGTTATGTCAATCCCTCCCTACTGAATAGGGAGAGTTACTTTGGGCCCATAATACAATCCAGGCAAGGAAGATTTTGTCGCTGATCTTATAGATGAGGTCAAAGGGGAGTTGATGAAGGATGTGCTACTCGAATTTTGTTGTGCCAGACAACTGTGTGAATTTGACACATCTGGATCTATGATTGGTGAGGGGAAAATGGTTGAAGGATTGACAAAGGGTGAGTTAAGAGAATTCATCACAAAAGGAATACATCTCTAGAAACAAGTAGTTTCTTAGTTTTCTAGTCGAGAACCTTGTAACCTTTTTGATTTTGTAGATATCCGAGAAGTACACAACCTGTAGCTCATGGTCAAACATTCCCCTGTGTTGAGCTAATGAAGAAGCATAGCATAAACAACCAAAACACCTAAGATTCTCATATTTAGGTTCCTCACCAAAAAGAAGTGCAAAAGGTTTCTTACCTTTCAGAACTTTGGAAAGAATCACATTGATTAGATGTGTGGCAGTTAAAATGCACTCTCCCCTATAGATGCTGGGAACTTCAGAATGAAACATAAGACATTTTGCAATTTCAGGCAAATGTCGATGATTCCATTTTGGTGAGGAGTAGCAACATATGATGTTTGGTGCACGATACCTACCCCATGTAAGAAAGCTGCTTCCTGAATACTTTTCCCAATTCAAATGCATTATATGATCTAACTCTTTGACCTTCACATTAAATTACCTTTCTACAATGGACAAAAAAGTTTTAAGAACAGAGAAAGCATTACTTTTAGTTGTCAAAAGAAATGTCCAAGTACCTTTACTAAAAACATCTACTATAGTGAGGAAATACTTGTAACCATTATGAGTAGGACTCATGTATGGTTCCCATGTATCAATATATATCAAATAAAAAATTCCTTTAGACTTGATAGTGCTAATACCAAAAGGGAGTCTAGTTTCCTTTGCTTGAGGACACACATCACAAATCTATTTAGAATTTGGAGAGAAGACAATGAAATTGATGTTTTTTATTACTATGTTCCAGTCTACAGTGTAAAATCTTTACACTAGGAATAGCATTAACACACATCAGACTAGACACTGGAAAGGAAACATTAGTACTATCACTTTTTTTTGTGAACATCAGCAAAGCTATTACTAGTGGACTTCTTAGACTGGGAATTTTCTTGCTGCAAAAGATATAGACCCTCTCTGACTTCACTAAAAGCTTGTGCCCTCCTTATGAAAGAGTCCTACAATATACATCCACTAAAATTAAGAAAAACACTGTCACGACCCAAACCTAGGGCAAGACATGACACGACGAATGGGGAACTCGAAGGGTCCCCAAACAAGCCTCTTAACTTATTATTACACATCTTTGGTCACGGAAGCATATAAAAGACATAAAGAGCAAGAATAGGAGCAAAGAGAATAAGGAGAAATCTTGCATAACATCATAAGCAATAGACAAAGACTCAAGCTCATATCATAGATACATAACATGTCCAACAAACACCTCTAATACATAGGTAAGAGCGGGGGTCAAGACAAGCAACCGGGCTCACTCTCATAGTCAAAATAGATAATAAGAAGAATGTCTCAATATATAATAAAAGCAACATAGACTAAGATCCCCGAATTGGAGGACTCACTAACTAACTTGAGTAGTATCAAACTAGCTAGGTAGAGGAAGAGGATGATCAACTTGGGCACCAGTTCTTTCATGGTGATATCATGTAGGCAAGAGTATGTGTTAGTACGTTTGAATGTACTAAGTATGTAGGATGCAATGCAACAAGAATTAGGAAGCATAGTCAAAATGCGTAACAATAGGCAATAAGCATAATATAACAATATACCAAGTATGATCAATGCATAAGTAAAACATTCTTAAGTAGTTCATGCTCATATAGGATATTATATGTGTAAAAGAGACCAAGCTAGATTTTCAATGTATCAACCTCTTAGTTGGTTGATGATGGTCGCACCCCATCATCCTGGTGGTGTGGTACAAACCCCTCACATGATTGATGATAATTACACCTTATCACCATAGTGGCGAAGTACAAACCCCTCACATGGTTGATGAGTACAAACCCCCACCTTGGCTACTCGGGCTCTTATCCCCCCCATCGGCGTCACAGACCTAGTCGTGATTCTAATATACTGTGCAGCCTAGTAGTCAGCTTAACTCTAATGCTTAGTGGAACTTTGAAAGACTAAGCAAAAAACTCTATAAAGGAACTAGGAAAATCTTGAGGAACAAAGAAAGAACTTTGTATTAGAGAACTATGAAGGATTACAATGCTTTGATTGTGATTTTCATTCCTTGATGGTGAAAATGAGAGCCTAGAGTTGGTATTTATACTAGTCCCCTCCCTATATGGATGGCTAGGATCATTTTTATCCAAGGGCTACAAATGCTCCTCTAGAAAGTTCCTACAAAAATATCTAAGATATTTACAAGGCAAGACTTTCTCTACACTAGTCTTGAGTCTTCTGAGTGCTCCATCTTGCCATGGACGTTTTTAATGTATTTTTGGGCAGAATTTGGATGGCTCGCCATATTTTTCTCTACTCAATCTGGCGACATCCTCAGTGCATCTTGCTTGTAAGCTTGGATAAGGTCCTGGTAGTCCCACAACATAAGTTTATGTTCCCATCTTGCTTCACTGTCAGGAGACCCCTCCATTTTACGAAGTACTCTGTGTAGCTGGGATGACTTCCTCATCTGGGAATGATTTGGTGCATGAGAATATCTTCCACTTCTCATTCAGGCCCAATGGTGATGACTGTTGGTGCTCTTTTTGACTCTCCCTGGCTGGATCATCCTTATCTTGATGGTATAGCTTTAGTAGGCTCATGTGGAAGACAGGATGCATCTCTAAGTGCGAGGGTAGGGTCAAGCGGTACGCTAGCTTTCCAATATTTTTCTCTATCGAAAATAGTCCATCATAGTGCCTCACTAGCCCCTTGTGTACCTTCGCAAATTGTTTACTTTGATGAAGAAGGAGCTTTACCATGACTAACTCACCTTCCTCAAACTCTAAGTGTAGTCTCTTAGCATTGGTCCATTTCTTCATCTTCTGCGTGGCCTTTGCTAACTATGCTTTTGCCAAGTCTGATTTTTCATGCCATCCCTTGGCAAACTTATAGGCTAAAGGATTTGGAACTTTATAACCAATGACCTTGGCAAACTTGTAGGCTAGAAGTTGGGCCCAATCCTTTTGGTTGGCACTTATATAGTGCCTCAGGTACAGTTTGAGTAAAGCATTCACCCTCTCAGTTTGTCCATTTGTTTGTGGGTGAAAGCTTGTAGAGAAATTGAGCTCAGACCCCAAGATTTTAAAGAGCTCCATCCAAAATCTTCCCGTGAAACATGTGTCCCGGTCACTGACTATTATCTTTGGGGTTCCCTAATATTTTACCACATGTTTAAAGAAAATTTGGCAGCATCTTCGGCATTAAACTTGGTCGAGACTGGTATGAATACTCCATATTTGTTGAATCTATCCATAACGACCATAATATTGCTGCACCCCTCTGATCTTGGTAAACATGTGATGATGTCCATAGAAATACTATCCCATGGTCTCTCAGCAATGGGCAAAGGCTCTAATAGGCTTGCTGCGAGATGTTGTTCCACCTTGTCTTGCTGGCACATAAGATAAGTCTTTACGTAGAGCTCAATATCATCCCTTTTCTAGGCCAATAGTAGGCTCGCTCCATGAGTGCTGTTGTCCTTTATGCTCCAGGGTGACCTACCTACCTCAAGTCATAGCACTTTTTAATGATCTCCTTCCCTAAGCCTCCCTATTTCGGCACTTACAACCAGTTCCCCTTGGTAATGAGCACCCCATCCTCAAGCCAGAACTGACGCGTCTTCCTCTGACATACCAAACCCAATAAATTGTTGGCTTGTGGGTCCTGCTCTAACCCCTCCTTTATACAGTCAACCATTGGGAAACTTAGACTAGTGACAGAGGCAAGTTTGACCTTTCTGCTCAACGCGTCAGCCATAATGTTCCCCTTGCCTAGTTTGTACTCCATCACGAAGTCGAACTCGTCTAAGAAGGCCTGCCACCTGACTTGCTTCGGTGTCAGCTTATTTTGCTTAAGGATGTAGCTGGTGGCAACATTATTTGTCTTTACCACGAACTTTGTTCCTAGCAGATAATATCTCCACGGCCGTCATCTCCCTTTCCTAGACCGTGTATTGCTTTTCTGCATCATTGAGCTTACGACTCTTGTAAGCCACCGGATGTCCTTCTTGTATAAGGACTCCTCCCAAGGCAAAATCCAAGGCATCTGTCTGTACCTCGTATGGTTTGGTGTGGTCGGGCAAGACCAATACCCGCTCCAGGACCACGACTTCTTTATTCTCTTCGAATGCTGCTTGGCACTTCCTGTCCTTATTCGAAGTTTGGTTCTTCTTTAGCAGGTCAGTAATGGAAGTGGCTATAGCAGAATAGTCCTTGATGAACTTCTGGTAGTAGTTGGCCAATCCAAGGAAAGATTAGAGTTCGGTCACCTTCCTTGGTGGCTTCCATTCCTGTATAGCATGGACCTTGGACTCGTCCATCCGAAGTTTGCCTTCTCCGATGACATATCCCAAGAAGGTGACTTCCCATTGAGCAAATGCGCACTTCTCCTTCTTGATGTATAACTCATTCTCCTGAAGTACTTGGAAGACTTGCCTTAGATGATTTACATGTTCTTCCAAAGTGTTGCTGTATATGACAATGTCATCCAAGTACACCACCATGAACTTATCCAGAAACGACTGTAGGACACTGTTTATGAGGGTGCAAAATGTTGCTGGTGCATTTATGCGTCCAAAAGGCATCACCAGGAATTCATACGAACCATACCTCATGATGCATATGGTCTTTGGTTCATCTCCCTCAGCAATTCTCACTTGGTAGTATCTGGACCATAGATCCAACTTGGTGAACCACCGGGCTTGTCCAAGTTGATCAAAGAGATTGGCAATGAGCAGTATTGGGTACTTATTCTTGACCATGATCTTGTTAAGTGCCCGGTAGTCGATGCACAACTAAATTGATCTATCATGTTTCCTCTCGAAAAAAACTGGGGCTCCATAAGGCACTTTTGATGGACAAATGTAGCCCATGTCCATCAACTCCTTCAACTGCCTCCGCAATTCTTCAAGCTCTGGAGGAGGCATGCGGTATGGCACTGCCGCAAGTGAGGTGGCACCTGGTACCAACTCTATTTTGTGATCCACCTCCCTCTTTAGTGATAACCTCTTCGGCAGCTCAAGCGGCATCACATCTCTGAACTCCTCCAAGACATGCTTGACTCCCTGGGGAAGATCTGCGACTAGGAGAAACAACTACTTCCTCCTTCAACGCTACGAGGAAGGTTGGCTCCTCCTTCTTTACACCTTTAGAAAGTTACATAGCTGAGATCTGCTTTTATTGGAGTCGGGTTTCCTACTCTAGTGGGACTAGATGTGTGTTACCTTCCTCCAAGATACACAGTGAGTTTGTAAAGGGGATTGGGACAGCCTTGACTTGGTCCATGAACTCAATACCCAAGACAAGTGGATAATCGTCCATGGTTACAATGGAGAAGTTAATATGGCCGTTCCAATTTCCTAAGCTAAACTTTACATTTCGAGCAACTCCAAAGGTCTCAGTCAATACAAAATTGACTCCCTTAAGCCAACCACATCCATTCTCATAGCGGATGCCTATCCTCTTAGCCTCCTGCAGGGTGAGGAAATTGCTGGCAGCCCCCGTGTCAACTAGTGCCTTCACAGCGTGCTATCCGATCTTGGCCTCAGCAAACAACCTCCCCTTCTTCTCATTCGTGGGCACCTCCACCTTCGCCTAGATTGCACTGAGGAGTCGTAGGGCCCCTATCTCTCGCTTCTTCTTGTTCGCGCTCCTCAATCAAGGCCAAGAGTTTGCTCTATTTGGGGCATTCCCTCGCCTTATGTGGCCCTTCACAAAAGAAGCAGCTAATCGGGGGTCTTTCTCTGGCCTTGTGCTCCTTGGATCCCTTTGCCTTCTTGGTTGTGTCCTTACTACAATGTGGGCCTCCCCCACTTTTTCCCTCGCTGTCCTTGTCCCTTGGTTTAGGTTTCTCCACTTTCCTAAACTCAATAAGGGACTCGGCAATAGAGATAGCAGTGGTCAAGTCTTGAGCCCCTCATCTTTTGTTCTCAAGCCTGGCCCACTATTGTAAACTATCCATGAAGGCAAAGAAAGATTCCTTATCAGGATAATCAGGGATCTCAAGAAGTACCTCAGTAAACTCCTTCACATACTCTCGTATTCTTCCCTTGTGCTGTAGTCGCCTCAGCTTGCCATGGGCCTCTTTTTCAACATTACTGGGGTGGAACTGCTTCTTGAGTTCGGCCTTGAACTCCGCCTAAGTGTTGATAGAGCAAGTATCTCTTTCAATATCCCCCAATCTCCTTCTCAACCATACCATCATGGTGTCTTCAAGGTAGAGACTGACCATATCAACTTTTCGGGCTTCATCGGTCATGGTGAGAGCCCTAAAGTACTGCTCCATGATCCAGATGAAATTATCTTGCTCCTTCGCATTTCTTGACCCTTTGAAAGACTTGGGTCGTGGAATATCTAACTTGGAAGGGATAGTGATTACCTCAGACGTAGTTGGATTCCCTTGGGCAAGAGCCCTTTTGCACAGCCTAAGCTCCTCCTCCATTTTTTCCAGCTTGCGCAAAAGCCTTTCTAGCTCTTCCTATATTGATGAAATCTCTGCCTTATGTGTCTCCTCCATGGCCTTGACACTGTCGAGACATTGGGCTAGGACTTGGTTCATAGTGGATTGCATCTCCTCTCACAACCAGTCTAGGCCTTGTTCGACCTCCTCGAACTTCTGGTCGGCCTCCTCAAATTTCTCTAGCCCATCGGCTATGGCCAGCTCCACCTTGGCTTGCCATATCTTGATCTCCCCCATGGCCTCCCTGGATTAAGACTTCTGGCCTTTAGACTTCTCCTTACCGACTTGGGTGATCTTGCTTCGGCCTTCCATTCCTCTTGATGTTCTGATGATCTTCGAACCATTGCTCTGATACCAATTTTCATGGACCTGGTCGTGATTCCAATATACTGTGCGGACTAGCAAACTTTTAATGTTCAAGTTGCTAGTCATCCGGAGTGTAATGCTTAGTGGAACTTTGAAAGACTAATCAAAAGACTCTATGAAGGAACTAGGAAAATCTTGAGGAACAAAGAAAGAACTTTGCATTAGAGAACTCGGAAGCTTTACAATACTTTGATTGTGATTTGGTTTCCTTGATGGTGAAAATGAGAGCCTAGGGGTGGTATTTATACTAGCCCCCTCCCTAAATGGATGGCTAGGATCATTTTGATCCAAGGGCTACAAATGCTCCTTTAGAAAGTTCCTACAAAAATATGTAAGATATTTAGAAGGCAAGACTTTCTCTACACTAGTCTTGAGTCTTTTGGAAGCTTCTAGGCCCTTCTTGCAAGATCTACATGTCTCTAGGGAATTTTAGAGAATTTCGGAGTGCTCCATCTTGCCATGGATGTTTTTAATGTATTTTCGAGTAGAATTTGGATGGCTCGTCACATTGGGCATGGTCTAATAGAATACTTTATATATAGTATATCATATACACAAGCTCATTTCATCATCATATAGTAAATCATATCATGTCTCATTCTTTGGACCTTCAACTCCTCAAAAAACTACATCCGGACATTTTATCAAACACTTAGAGGGGGTATAATGCTAGTATAAAACCATGAAATATAGAGATGATTTCATGCAAGAAAAGCCATTGTAAAACCATCAATCAACACCTTGCAACACCCTCAAGCAATATACATCAAAACCTCTTCTCAAATCTTACAATAGGTCAAAGATTTGTAGCTCAAAACATAACAAAACAGTCACAATTTCACATAGCTTTGACATAGTGTGCTGTGAATTTCATAATAAGCAAGACCCATTTACAAATCAACTGTAAATCATGCAATTTGAGTAAAAGGAGGCTTGTGTATCATTGGTGAAAGGAAATAATGAAAGAAACCCACATACCTTTGCTTGGAGACGAACTTGGTGAAGAATGGAGATGAAGACTTGAAGCTTGAAGAAGAACCTTGAAAGAAAACCTTAACTTGGGATGAGGGTTTGAGACTTGAATTTGGGGGTGAAAATATGGCTAAGTGTTTGACTGAGTATTGTGAAATGTTTAGGATAATATGAGGGCGAAAAATGGTCAAGTATGGGTAAAAACACGTTTGCGAATTTTTTGTCCCAAGACATAAAAGTCTTGGACCGCACATAAAATCACCGTACATAAAAATACACCTCTCCGCATCGCAGAGAGGACGTAGAGACAACTTCTCTTCATCTGCGTGTGCTTGGCACATCACGCCAGGGGCATGGATAGCTCACTAGAATTTGCCAGTTTCAAAATCTAAATTGCCATTCGTTTGCTCTTAAATCGATGTTAAACCCTCTTTCCCCAAAGTTTGACCACATGAACAAGAATATGAAGTTAGATTTTTGAAATCGCGCATGGATTTTGAAATATATTGAATTTAAAATTCCAGGCATTCTAAAGCAAATTTTCGAGCACTTTTTGGGGTCATTTCAATATCTCCCCCTTGGGAACATTTGTCCCCTAATGTAAAAGTGACGTACAAGACATGAACGAAAATAAACAAATCAGCCCCACCAAGAATGCAATATTACATTTAAAACACCATTTTCAAAATCTCAACATAAGTGTAAAATCATCATAAGTTTGCCAACTTAAACATGAATGCATATGAATGACAGAGGGACTGAAATATAAGACTTTAAATCACATATGGGACTTAGAGTTAGTACCTTAGGGGTGAGTGGAGTGGAAGAGATAAGGATACCACTTTTGCATGTCCACTTAGGCCTCCCAAGTAGCACTTTTGATTTGTTGGTTCCTCCATAGGACCTTAACGGATGCCACCTTATTGTTCCACAATCTCTTCAATTGCCTATCTAAGAACGATTTGTTGGTTCCTCCATAGGACCTTAACGGATGCCACCTTATTGTTCCACAATCTCTTCAATTGCCTATCTAAGAACTGAATTGGAACCTCCTCATAAGTCATGTTATCTTTAACGACACCCATACCATCAAGAGGCATAATAGCATTAGGATTACTAACACATTTTCTCAACATAAAGACATGGAATACCGGCTGAACCAAACCCATTTCACTAGGCAAAAAGATCAATCTTAGAGAAGAAGCTAGCTCCTTGCAATTGGTCAAACAAGTCATCAATCCTTGGAATAGGATATTTATTCTTGATGGTGACCCAATTCAACTCATAAGCTACCTTGCCAACCCTCTTTATCACCTCATAAGGACCAACGTATCATGGAATCAACTTCCCCTTTTTACCAAAATGGACCACACCATTCACTGGAGAAACTTTCAAATATACCCAATCACCCACTTTAAATTTAAGGTCTGTTCTTCTCACATTGACAGAGGATTTTTGAATGACTTTGGGTTGTCTTTAATCTTTCTCTAATCATCCTAACCTTCTTGAGAGCCTCCATAACCAAATCCAGCTCCAATAAAGCTACCTCTCCAATCTCAAACCACCCAACTGGTGATCTACACTGCCTACCATAGAGTGCCTCAAAAGGTGCCATATCAATGCTAGAATGATAGCTATTATTATAGGCAAACTCAATCAAAGGAAGATGATCATCCCAACTACCCCTCAAATCCAATACATATGCCCTAAGCATATCTACAAGGGTTTGAATGCTTCTTTTGGCTTGGCCATTTGTTTGAGGGTAGAAGGCCGTACTAGGGTGAACTTTTATACCAAGACCCATTTGAAAAGACCTCCAAAATTGTGAAGTGAATTGTGCACAACGATACGATATGATGGACAAGGGAACCCCATATAACCTCACTAACTCATGGATGTACAACCTTGCATACTCATTTCAGCCCCATATGTAGTCTTAACCAATACAGTGGGCTGATTTCATCATCCTATCAACCACCACCGAAATGGAATTAAAACCTTTTCTAGTCTTAGGCAACCCAACCACAAAATCCTTATTAATCACCTGAGCCAATTTCATCATCCTATCAACCACCACCCATATGGAATCAAAACCCTTCCTAGTCTTAGGCAACCCAATCACAAAATCCATATTAATCACCTCCCATTTCCAAGTGGAAATCTCTATGTCTTACGTTAGGCCACCCGACCTTTGATGTTCGGCTTTGACTTGTTGACAACTATGGCAACCAGAAACAAATTTGGCAATGTCCCTATTCATGCCTTCCCACTAATACATATCTCTCAAGTGCCTATATATTTTGGTGGAACTGGGGTGGTTAGAATTAGAATAATTATGGGCCAAATCAAGGATTTTCTCCCTCAAACCATCAACACAAGGCACACAAAACCTACCTTGGTACCTAAGGGCACCATCTCCCCCTTAGGAGAAAACCTTTACTTTGCTCTCTTTTACCAAGGCCTTAAATTCAAGCAAGGAGTCAAAATCTTATTTTGCTATCACCTCATCAATGTGAAGATTTAGACCCATCAACAACAACACTATCACCTCCGACCTCTTCCAACCAAACCCCCCAATCTGGCCAATCGATGCACTTCCCTAGCCATCTCCTTATCACTACCATCAACATGAGCTAAGCTACCCAAAGAAACTCTCCTCAAAGCATCCGCCACCACATTTGCCTTACACAGATAATAGTGCACACTCATATCATAGTCTTTAAGAAGTTCTAACTATTTTCTTTGCCTCAAGTTGAGATCTTTTTCAGTAAAGACATATTAGAGGCTCTTATGATCGGTGAACACATCCATATGTAACCCATACAAGTAGTGACGCCAAATCTATAATGGAAACACAATGATAGCTAACTCTACATTATGGGTAGGGTAGTTCCTTTCGTGTACCTTGAGTTGCCTAGAAGCATAAGATATGACCTTACCATTTTGCATGAACACATAACCCAAACCAACCCAGGAAGCATCACAATATACCATAAATCCCTCAAGCCCATCAAAGAAGCTCCTAATATCCGACGGGGTCAATGGTCTAGGCTAATTTCTAATCATATCGGTCTTCTTAAGATCCACCTTAATAAATGCCTATAATAGACAAGATTTTGTAGGCCTCATCAATGAACTCTTGTGGATCTTCATCCACCTTTGACCCATAGAATACCAGAGGATTCATCGTCATGAATTTTCTTACCCTAGCTCCTAGGGTAGTAGGATCCATCCCTCGACACCACATGACCCTAGAATACAACCTCCAACCAAAATTCACTCTTGTCATATTTGGCATACAATTTCTCCTCCCCTAACCTTTCCAACACAACCCTCAAATGGCCCATATGCTCCTTCCTACTATGTGAATAGATCAAAATATACTCCCTCAATCTTTCCAACATAACCCTGAAATGCCCCATATGCTTCTCCCTACTATGTGAATATATCCAAATATCATTAATGAAGACCACAACAAAGGAATCAGGGTAAGGTTTGAAGACCTTATTCATTAGGTCCATGAAGATGGCCGGTGCATTGATCAACCCTAACGACATCACAATAAACTCATAATGCCCATATCTAGTCCAGAAGGATGTCTTCAGAATATCATACTCCCTCACCCTCAATTGATGATACCCAGACTAAAGATCAATCTTAGAGAAGAAGCTAGCTCCTTGCAATTGGTCAAACAAGTCATCAATCCTTGGAATAGGATATTTATTCTTGATGGTGACCCTATTGAATTGCCGGTAGTCAGTGTACATTCTAAGTGACCCATCCTTCTTCTTCATAAACAACACCGGAGCACCCTAAGGTAATTGGTTAGACTTAATAAATCCGTTCTCCAACAAATCTTTCAATTGCTCTTTTAACTCCTTCAACTCTGTCGGAGCCATACGGTAAGGGGGAATAGAAATGGGTTAAGTATTGGGAAGGAGATCTATGCTAAAATCTAACTCCCTTTAGGGAAAAGCATAGGGAAAGTCATTTGGAAAGACATCAAGGAACTCATTTACAATTGGAACCGACTCTATAGAAGGAACTTTGTACTTCACATCTTTTACCCTCACAAGATGATACAAACAACCTTTAAAGATCAACTTATAGGCTTTAATGCAAGAGATGATCTACCCTTGGCCACCACATCTTGACTATCTCACTCAAGGACGGGTTCATTTGGAAATTATAATTTGACCCTATGGGTTCTACAATCAATAGAAGCATAGTAGGTATGCAACCAATCCATCCCAAGAATGACATCAAAATCAACCATGACTAATTCAACAAAATCACAAGGCAACAATTTATGCAAAATGCAAATCGGACAATTTCTATACACCTTTCTAGCAACAATAGAAGCACCAATAGGAGTAGACACCTCATAAGACTCATGCAATAACTCGGGGCCAACATGGAACTTTTTAGCAATAAAAGGGGTAACAAAGGAAAGAATGACACTCGGATCAATTAAATCATATACATCAAAGTCAAAGATTTTCAATATACCGGTAATAACATCGGGGACCTCACCAACTCCATGCCTCCCATGTAGAGCATAAAACTAATTGTGCCTTGGGGCACTACCTTGAGGACCACATCTACCCAATGAAACCGCATTTACACCCCGGCCTTTGCCATGGTTTCTTGGATAATCCACCTTCTTGTGACCAAATTACCCACATTGATAGCATGAATTAGAGCCTCTCAAACATGGGCCTCCATGGCTCCTTACATATTGAGGGCACAAATCAATAGAACCCACCCTGATAACACTTTGAGGAGTAGGGAAGTCATTGGCGAACCCCGTATTAGTATCATGAGAAGAACCTTGGCCTTGAAGAAATCTAGCACCCTTTTCTAATTTACCCTTAAACAAGGGCCTCTTAGCCTCACGCCCCCTTCTATTCCTCAATTTATCCTCCTCCATTTGCTCAGCATAGGTCATCAACCGAGAAAAGTCTATGTCACTAATTAGAATGGTGGATCAGGATTCTTCACTTACCAAGTCGGAGACCCCCATTACAAACTTGTTCATCCTAGATCTAGGATAGACCACCAAATGAAGAGTATACTTTGGAAGTTGATTAAACTTGAGGGCATACTCCCTCACACTCATAGCACCTCGTTTCAAGTTTATAAACTCCACCAACTTAGCTTTCCTAAGCTCAAGAGGGAAAAACTGATTAACGAAAGCCATTTAAACTCCTCCCAAAGCACCACATTACCAATTCTATTCTCATGCTTCCATTGATCATACCATATTTGGGCTACCTCTTGAGTTCGTAGGCCACCAACTCTGCTATTTCATTCGACCCAATGCCTATAATAGACAAGATTTTGTAGGCCTCATCAATGAACTCTTGTGGATCTTCATCCACCTTTGACCCATAGAATACCAGAGGATTCATCGTCATGAATTTTCTTACCCTAGCTCCTAGGGTAGTAGGATGAGGGGATTGGGCCCTTTGATTGAGTTGGTTAGCCACAATTTTGGCAACCATAGTGAGAGCATCCTGGAGCTCACCATTGATAGGTTGCTCCTTAGGAGTTTGGGCCCTTCTTCCTTGAGTGTTTGGCATGATCTAGCATAGCAAAAACCAATCGTTAGGGGGGAAACATACCACAACTCTATAGCACAACATAGAACGTGAAGAAGGGGAATATTTCCTAAAATGTCTCATAGCCTCCTACTCATAGTCGTAGCGCGCTTCACCACCTTGAATAGGAGGGTGATATGAGGGTGAAAAATGGCTAAGTATGGGTAAAAACACATTTGAGAATTTTTAGGCCCAAGACTTAAAAGTCTTGGACTGCACAGAAAATCACTGGACAAAAAAATATACCTCTTCGCATCGAGGGGAGGATGCAGAGACAACTTCTCTTCATCTGCGCGCCCTTGGCGGGTCGCGCCAGGGGTGCGGATAGCTCAATATTATTTGCCACTTGAAAAATCATAATTGTCATTCTTTTACTCTTAAATTGGGGTTAGACTCTTTTCCCCCTAATTTTGACCCCCTAAACAAGAATATGAAGTCAGATTTTTAAAATTGCACACCAATATTGAGATATATGGAATTTAAAATTTTAGGCATTCTAAGAAATATTTTTGGGTACTTTTTGGGGTTGTTTCAAATACTACAATGAAACTGTCAACAAATTATACCTAAAGTTTGGAACATAAAGGACATTTTTAAGTGAAATGCTCCAAAATGTGCTTCGAAAATATCCATAATCCTAATTTCCAAATATCTCAAAATTCGTGTGTGATATCGAAAATCCGTCTTTATATTCTCAATCAGAAGGGCAGAATTGAGTGAAAATGGGTATAACCTGGATTTTAGAGGACCAGTAGTGAAAAATAATTTTTGCTACTTTATGATTTCTCGAGAGCATCCGTGCCTGGCCGCGACATGCCAGGGGCGCAAATCAATGTTATTTCTTCCTCCACGATGGGTTCGCAACACGGATCAGATGCGGACCAATATAACTTTTTCTTTAATTTTTGCTATGCACCCAAGGGGATTGGGGTCATAGCCCCATGCCCACATATACATGAAACCACCCATACTTAGCCATTTTTCAACTCTATATCACTCAAGACCCTCTCAAAAACCACTTTAAGACTTAACCAAATATCTCATTCTAAATTCAAGGATTTCAAGCTTTACTTTGGAACTCAAAGATTCACTTCAAGCTCTATGTTTCCTTCTAGCTCATCTCAAGAAAGCACAAGTTTGAGGTATGTGGGTTTCATCCATTGGGTCCTTTCACCCATGGAGCTCAATCTTTCCTTTCATAAAAATTGCATATTTTCAAGTTGAATTACCTATGGATATCTATTATTATGAATTATGAGCATGAATCATGTTGGGATTTCATACAATATTGATTGATTATGCATGACTATCTATTTCAAGTTTATACCATGAATTGGTTTTATCTATTGAGACTATGCATGTTTTGAGCTATGAAACTATGATATATTATGAGTTATGATGATGCATTTCAAGGTACTCTATCCCTCGTAAGTACAATAACCTACCCAGCCACGCAACCGCAACTGCCCCACCCCATTGACATCCTTACCTATATGAGTGTTTTCCTACATGTTGGTGGGTTGATTTGCATTAAGTTTTCTCATCTTATTTCACTCTCGAGTTGCATGGTTTTGAACTAGTATCATGAATCCACCAAGTGTTTGATAAAATGTCAAGTAAAATATTCTCAAGTTATTGATGAATCTATTATATGATTTACAAGTCAAGTGACTTCATGATGATTAAGGGCTTTCAAGCATGTATTGAATTCATTAAAAGTATCTATGATGTTACAAGTATCAAGTTAAGCCCTACTTCAAGATTTTTACCTCTGGTGAGCCATTCATGTTAAAGCAAGGGTTCATGTATGATTATCATCTATCCTCATGTTCAAGTTACGATCACTACTAGAGGTCAAACATGTCTATGAGCTACTCAAGTCATGTTCTTACAAGCTATTCATGTTATGATTAAAGTATGATTATTTCAAGTATTCCGTGGGATTAGACTTAGCACAGATAGATTGGATGTCGACATGAAATATCTTCAAGGGTCCATACTTTTTTCTCAAACTATGTGCTAACTAGGATCATACTTATTACCCTTGCTATTCTAGCGTATCAATATAGTGCACTTTATCATGAAATCCTTTTCAAAATGGGCCATGTTCCCATAAGGAGGGGTACTTCATACAAAATGGGTCATGTTCCCATATTGTGAAGTATAGTTTACCTTGGCAAGTAGATCACCTCCTTACTGATGAGGGGTAATCATCGGGATTTCAAGTTTTAGATTGCTTGGTCTTACTCATGTCGGTTAAGGTCTTTTTCCATATATGTATGTTATATATGTTATGCAAGAAAATGATTTACAAACATGTTTTATTATGAGCATTAATCATGCATATCATATTGAGATTATGCATCCATTGATATGATTATGCATTTTTACTATATTGGCTTATGTCTTGTTGCACTGCATCCCACATACTTAGTACATTCAAACGTACTAACTCATACTCTATGCCTACATGATATTACCATGTAGGGACTAGAGCACCTTTTGATCATCCTACACCTGGCTAGTTGACATTTCAGAGATAAGCTTGGGTGAGTCCTCAAGTTCGAGGACACTATCTATGTTACCCTTGAAACTTGAGGCTTCTTATGTTAAATACTTATTACTCTGAGGGTGAACACAAAAAGTGTCTTAGCCCCTGCTCCATTCTATGCTAGAGGTGTTGCTTGATATTATGATGTATTTATGCTTCGAGCGTGACTCTTTTATGCTATTATGAATATCAAAGACTTTGCTTAGTCCCTCTTCCCCTCTTGATTAATCTCTAGTTGTTGTTTATTTTTCTTCTACGACCAAGGTAGTGTGAAAAATATGCTAAAAGGCTTGTTTGGGGTCCCATTGGGTTCCCTATTTGCCATACCACATCTAGACCCTAGGCTCGGGTCGTGACTTTAAGATTAAGGTGAGGTTGAATGGAAACACTTCCTATCTGAGTGACTGTTATCTTAGTGGAACTAGGCAAACTAATATTCTAAGGGACAGGAAGAGGAGTATGAAATAGAAAAGAATTAGAATCATAGCACATATGCTCGGAGGCACCGGAGTCAATAATCCAAGTGTCAGAGTTTATGGTTTTAAAATAATATCTAGAATACTTAAGTATAGTACTAGCCATTGAATTCATATTGATCTCAAATCATGATGTTGTTGCCTATCCCATTTTCTTGTATATAATCATGATTTGTGACACTTGTTCTTTGGTGAATTTAGACTATTCATGCTGTTATACTTGTTATGTGTGACGATGCACTTTTCATTTATTTCTCGTATAATTGCTGCATTTGCTTTCATATATTCCTGATGCTCGCTTAAGTTTGTAAATTGGAAGTCATCTAGGTACCCTATTAACCTGTAGCAATCATCTGTCGCATGCCCCATCTTTAGGCAATAAGTGTAGCTCACAGTAGGATTGTATTTGACCCTTCTTGTTTTGCCTTTGTGCAATTGATTTCCAACTCTTTGAGGACCAGAATTCCCAAGTCTTTTGTGGTGAAAATTATTTCTCTAATTTGGCTTACCAGTTTTTGAATTGTCTATCCTTGTTTTTTGACCATGAACGAAGTAGATTCACTAGGAAACTGAACATTAGCAAAAGCTTCTCTCTGATTTTCATTTGGTAACAAGGGAGAGTAGGAATGATCAAGTATAGGCAAAGGGTTAATCATGAGATTACTACTCCTTGCTTGTGAGTAGGTTTCATTTAAGCCCATAAAAAATTGCATAAGCCTTTTCTCTTTTAAGAACTTATTTAGCTTTTTTCTGTCCATCACAAACACATACGCAGGTGCATATTATATCACTATTCAATGAATCTGACTCATCCTATTGATGTTTGAGTATTTTAAAATACCCTGCTATGTGTTGTGTTCCTTGCACTGATCTTATGATTTCCTTTCATAGATTGAAAAGCTTGGCACCATTTGACTGCCCAAATCTATGCTCAAGATTTTTCCATAGCTGTATGGCTATCTAAGAATATATAGCTAGTCAAAAAAGTGATAAAAAGGTCTAATCTTCTTTGACAAAAATCTTGGCATAGCTAATAACTTTAGCTACTCTATTCTTTATGGCCTTGTTATGGGTATGGAGGCTATATCGTCTCAAGCTTGTGGTGCTAAGCAATGGCCTCTTATAGGTCAAACTCTCCAACGTACAATCTTGATTATGTCATTTTCATCCATCGCCATTTCTCTCTTGGCTAAAGATTGAACTTGTACACCTTTTCTGTTGCCAAGATCCAACAATTTCATTAATTGCTTCAACTTATGTCTTTCTATCTCCGTAATCTTTTCTATCAATCTATTATCAATCCTTTTGAAATCTACTTAAGAACTCAAAATGTTACTTTCCTTTGTTACTTTTAGTGCTTCTCTTTCAATTGCTCTACATGCCCCTATCAACTATTTACTTATCTATTAACTTGTCCTTGGGTTTTAAAGGTTGAAATGATCCAAAAAAGTGCCTGAAAATGTGTCTCGGAAGTGCTTAAATTTTTAAAGTCCATATATCTAAAAATTCATTTGTTATTTAAAAAATCTGAATTTATATTATTGTTTAGGGGGTCAAAATTAGGGGGAGAAGGGTCTAATCCTAATTTTAGAGCAATCGTAGCAAAAGTAAAAAATCTTATGATGCAATTTCTAGTGAAGTTACTGCAATGCGTACTTGTGTTATTTTGGGGCTGTTTTCTTAGTTCGGTCGAAGACTTTTAAGTCTTGGGCCTAAGTGTTCCCAATTGTAATTTTTACCTATATTTAGACAGATTTCACCCTCATATCACCCAAAATATTCCACAATATTCACTCAAACACTTAGCTATATTTTTCAGTCCTAAATTCAAGTCTCAAAACCTCTTCTAGATCTAAGGATTTCCTTCAACCTTCAAGTGTCCATTTTCTGTCTTCATCAAGAGCTTCTCCAAAGCTAAGGTATGTCGATTTCAGCTATTGGGTCCTTCCACCCATGGTGCCCTAACCTCATTATTACTTAATTTGCATGATTTAAAGTTGACTTTACAAATGGATTTACTAGTATGAACATGTCTATAAACTATGTTATATGTAAAGTTGTGACTCTTTTGCTATGTTTTGAGGTATAAATCTTGGATCTATTGTAAGATTTGATGAGGGGTTTTGATGTATATTGCATTAGGTTGTTGCAACATGTTAATTGATGGTTTTACAATGGTTTTACATGCATGATTTCACTTCTATATTGCATGGTATTATACTGGCATTGCACATTCGCCAAGTGTTTGATTAAATGTCCAATTATGGTTTTTTGAGGAATTGAAGGTCCAAATCTTGTGTTATGGTATGAATGACTATTTGATAATTAAATGAGCTTGTACATATGATTTATTCTATATAAAGTGTTGCATTAGACCATGCCTTATCTAAAGGGACGAAGGTGCTGGATAACCTAGTTAAGGGGTTAGTATCTCAAACACCAGGGTGGTAGGTGAGATTACCACTAACCTAGATGAGGGGTTTGTACCTCACACACTAGGGTAATGGGTGATATCATCATCAACCTACCAAGGGATTTGTACTTTGGAAATCTAACTTGGTCTCTTCCACATATATGATATCCTATATGAGCATGAGTTACTTAAGCATATTTTACTTGAGCATTGATTATACATCCCATATTGTTATATGTTGTCTATTGCCTATTTTTATGAATTTGATTATGATGTCTATCTCTTACTGCATTGCATCTTACATACTTAGTACATTCAAATGTACTAACGCATACTCTTGCCGACATGATATCACCATGTATGAATCGGAGCCCAAGTTGATCATCCTCCTCCTCCACGTGGCTAGTTTGGTATTACTCAAGCTAGTTTGTGAATCCTCCACTTTGGGGACCTTAGTTTATGTTTCTCTTATTATGTATTGAGACACTCTTCTTTATATTCTATTTTGACTATAAGGGTGAGCCCGGTTGCTTTGTCTTGGCCCTCGCTCTTACTTATGTAGTAGAGGTGTTTGTTGGACATGTTGTGTATTTATGATATGAGCTTTGACTCTTAGTCTCTTGATTATATTGTTATGCAAGCTTTCCCCTTAGTTCCTTGTCCCGATTCTTACTCTTTTATGTCTTTTATATGCTTCTACGACCAATGTTGTCTAATGACAAGTTAAGAGGCTTGTTTGGGGTTCCTTCGGGTTCCACATTAGCCGTGCCACATCTAGAGCCTAGGCTTGGGTCATGAAAAAGGTGCTCTATCATTGTATGATCTTAGGCATATTTATATTCCTAATTAAATAAAAGTCTCATAAATAATGTTAAGTTCGAGGTTAAATCCATAAAATTTAAGGTATTTTAATATGATTTGGTGTATTTTATTAAAAATGGATAAATTATGCTTTGGTCTATGTTTTTATTGATTTT
Organism: Solanum virginianum; assembly: GCA_000787875.1. NCBI lineage: Eukaryota > Viridiplantae > Streptophyta > Magnoliopsida > Solanales > Solanaceae > Solanum > Solanum virginianum. The sequence continues at coordinate 30,447 of DF357641.1, forward strand.
ATCAGATTTTAAGATTTTGGAATGAGACGTGGAGCAAAACAAGATAACTCGCGTAAGAAAATAAGGAAGAAAAATCTCAAACACTTGGTCCGCGATAAAGCCGCATTGCGGACCAATGATAATTCACTGAGAAATTTGTTGTTAATGCAGTAGGTGGAAAAAATAACTAAAAATACATTAGTATGCGTCCCGCACTAGTGTAAAATGAGTGATGTTTTGGTCCAGTCAACATTTTACTCCAAATTTTATTAATATAATACTAAAGTTCATCACAAAGTTATGAAAAATGAATAGAAAGTCAGATTTTTTGGGCTATATAAGTCGTGAAAAACCTACAACCCGAATCATCTTTTGTTCTAAGTTGTGCTAAGCTTGTGAGACGGCTGGTCATTGAGAAGATCACTCTTGGTCAGTTTTGATCTTCATTTTATCATTTTCTTCTGGTTCTTTGTATTATTTGTGTGTATGATTAGCATGAGTGGCTAATCTTTTCATTTTCTTGGATTGTAGACTTAGACAATGTGTTAATCTTTGAGTTTTTAATGCTTATGAATGGATATTTATGATTATTCTTATATTATTTAAATCTATATTTCTTAGCTTGATCACCTATGGAAATGAATTGTTTAGCATTGGAAATTCGAAAAATGTCGGAATGCTTAAGAACATAATAATATAAGGAGCTTGTTCAATTAAAATATGAGATTGATTTGTGTATTGGAGACTTGTTACAACTACCTTTACACCAAGCTTGATTTAATGCATAGGAAGATATTATTAATGTGTTTCTGTTGTATTATTTATCCCTGCTCAAAGATGTAAATAGGCAAACAATAGGAATAGGCAAATGGAGGTGTGCAACCCCGATTTGGTAAGTTCAACCCTGTGAATCAATAATCCTCTACCAAAACATAAGTATTAACATTAAGTTTAATACAACATCATTAAGGTTACAATCTCAGAATCTCGCAACATTTAGATAAATAAAATACAAGATAAAAAGAATCTTATTTTAGTTGCAAAGTTCATTAGTTTAGTTGCAAGTTTAGTTATTTTAGTATTCAATTTCATAAATTAATTCTTCATCGCCTTTCAAACATTATAACTTGGAATATTAAATAGTTTATATTAAATCCCTTGGGTTCGACAGTTCGGTCCTTAAATTAAGGCCACTATATTACTTATTTTGACCATGTGCACTTGTGTGTGCTGGGAGGCAACAAGTTTTTGGCTCCGTTATCAGGGATTTAAAGTATAAATTGAGTAATTTTCTGAGTTGTTTTATTTGGTAGTATTCACTACATTTGATCTTATTTGTGTTGATTGTGCAGAAGATTTAATTCTAAACTAGAGGAGCAAGATACATACTTTCGTCAATATAAGAGGAGAGGAGGTGTCTTGTTTCAAACTCCGCCAATTGAAATCATTGAGCAGGAAAATATAATGGAGACTAAGGAAGAAATTGATCCTGTTGAAGAAGAAATAGCGGATTAAAATCCACCTGCACTTCCCACACCTAGGACAGTAAGAGATGTAGCCATTTCTAGAACAACTAATGTCACTAATTGTTTAGAAAAGCCAGAACCTGGTGGTCGTTGGGAGCTTAAACAAAATATGGTTCAATTGCTACAATCAATTGGGCAGTTTACTGGACTGCCACATGAAGAACCACTGGTACAACATCAAAATTTTTTAGAAATCGCCGACACTTTTATTCCTATAGGCTTAGATCAAGATTATGTGAGGATGACTTTATTTCCCTTCTCATTGTTTGGGGAAGCAAGGAGGTGGCTGCAAATTGAGCCACCAAACTCCAGCACTTCGTGGGATGATCTTGCTAGAAAGTTTCTTATTCTATTCTTTCCATCCAGTAAGACGACCAAATTAAGAAGTGAGATCTTAAGTTTTAAGAAAAGGCCGGGAGAGAACTTATATCAAGCATGAGACATGTTTAAAACTTTACTTATTAATTGTCCCCATCATTGCCAAGCATGAGACATGTTTAAAACTTATTAATTGTCCCCATCATTGTCAATCTAATGAAGTGTTGGTCCACACCTTCATTGAAAGATTGGAACCAAACACAAAGATTCTTCTTGATTCCACTGTAGGAGGTCAAGCTTTGGAAAAGACATATGATACGTTGTATACACTTCTCAATCGTATAGCTCAAGGAAATCCTAAGTGGAATGGAGGATCAAGTCCACCCGCAGTAAATAAGCAAGTAGGAATGCTAGAAATTAATGCCTCACTGCTTTGCAAGCACAAATTTCTGCTATGCAAAACATGATGAGGACCCAATACAACAACTTATCGATGGGTCAATAATAGAAAAATCTAGTAGTGAGTCAACAATCCGCACCAGTAAATGTAGTTCAACAACAATAGCAAAATAATTCATGCTATATTTGTGGAGGAGGAGACCACCTACTGAATTTTGTGGTTCAAATCCTGTGGTGGTACATTTTGTTGGAAATGCGAATAGAGTTGGATATCAAGGCTTTGGGAATTCCTATAATCCAAATTGGAGGAATTATCCTAACTTCTCTTGGTAACCAACAAAATCAAGGACAATCTCAACAACAACATCCACAAGAAAGCCAACCATGCTACAATCAACAAATGCATCAACCAATAAAGTAGGTCAATCCGAACAACATGTTGGATAGTGAAGCTCTAAGACTCATAAGGCTTCCCTCAGCTCAGTCTTTTTCATTCTTGAGAATGGTCGCCACTTCTACAAGGATCGGAAGGATTATCCCAGCCCGATTGGTCTACATCTATCCCTAAATATCATCGGGTACTGTTAACTTCCCCGTCTTTCTTGTAACTATCACCTGTAATCCGTGCAGGTGTGTTCGCACCTCTCTGAGTGGATGAGAAAGAAAGGATTTCTCAGAGCAACCCCCCAGGTTCCAGACCCAGGAGTCAACTTTCCCATATGAGCATTCAAGACATGTATCAGTCCATGGAAAAGTGAAAGGGTCACCACTACTCAAGATCCCGGCAAATCAAAATGTCAAGAAGAAGAAATCCAAGGACATAAACAAAATATTCCAAATTTGGAGAAGCAATTGGGGCAATTAGGAAGCTCTATGAACTCAAGACCCCAAGGAGGTTTGCCGGGAGATACGAATCCAAATCCCAAGCATTTTTATGCCGTAAGCACGAGAAGTGGGAGGACATTGACCGTATTGGTGCCTAAGAAGAAAAATATGGTTGAACCAAGTGGCATTCAAAATGAAGAACATATGATTCCAAGCATGTCCACTGATGAGGCAATTCCATTGCCTAAGCCACCGCCTCCATTCCCACAAAAGATGAAAGAGAAGAAGGAGGATGAATGTTTTCAAAAATTCATTAGGTTCCTAAAGCAGGTACAAATTAACTTACAACATATTGATGTTCTGCAGGGAATTCTAAAATATGCAAAGTATGTGAAGGACATTGTGGCCAATAAGAACAAGTTGGTGGAATATGAGACGGTGGCACTCACCGAAGCTTGTAGCTCTAGAATCTTGAATAGAGATCAACTGCCAATTAAGCTAAAAGATCTCTTAAGCTTCATGGTGCCAGTAACTATTGGGAACTATTTGAATGCCAAAGGATAGTATGACCTTAGGGCATGCATAAATCTTATGCCTAGTTCGTTATTTTCAAAGTTTGGATTTGGGAAACCAAAGCCCACTATAGTTGTGTTGCAATTGGCACATCGATCAATGGCAATGCCTGAAGGTATTATCGAGGATGTCTTAGTTCAAGTGAGATCTCTCATCTTCCCCATGGACTTTTTCATCCTTGATTTTGAACCTGATCCTGAAGTTCTATTCATACTTAGTCACCCATTCTTTGCGATCGGAG
>DF357641.1:34372-52986 GCA_000787875.1 Solanum virginianum
CGATCGGAGGAGCATTAATTGATGTGGCTGCAGGAAGACTAACAATGAGGGCCCATGAAAAAGTGGAAGTTTTTTATATGTATAAGTCCATGAAACTACCAACTACATATGAAGATTTGATGACCATCATGGTAATAGATATGACTGCTATGGTAAGTCAAGTGGAGTTTCAAGACCCGCTAGCAAGAGTGTTGCTAAATCAGGGGCTAGTGGATGATGCGGAGGATCTTGAAATTGAGAGTGTGTTAAAAAATAATGCAAATATGTTCAAGAAGGGGGCTGCACCTTTAAATTGAGTGTTAGGTCCCCCACCAAAACCATCAATTGAAGAACCACCAAAGCTGGAATTAAAGTCGTTGCCTTTACATCTCAGGTATTTTTTTCTTGGAGGTAATGATATGTTACCTATATTTTTATCTGCTTCATTGACTGCAATTCAGGTGGAAGATATAGTTACTGTGCTTAAGAAAACAAAAAGAGTGATGGCATTAGCCCAGCTTTATGCATGCACCGAATCTTCATGGAGGAATGTCATAAGCTAGTGGCACAACCTCAAAGACGGTTGAACCGAATTATGAATGAATTTTTGAAGAAGGAAGTAATAAAGTTATTAGATGCGGGAATCATTTTCCCTATCTCTGACAACAAATGGGTTAGCCCGGTTCAATGCATCCTGAAGAAAGGAGGTATGATGGTGGTCAATAATGATAAAAATGAGTTGATACCGACAAGAATGGTGAAAGGGTGGAGAATATACATGGATTATAGGAAGCTAAATGATGCCACCTAGAAAGATCATTACCCGGTAACATTCATCGACCAAAGTCTTGATAGTCTTGCCAAGCAAGAATATTACTACTTCTTAGATGATTACTCTAGGTATAATCAAATCACTATTGCTCCGAAAGACCAAGAGATAACCACATTTAGTTGTTCATATGGTATGTATGCATTCAAATGCATGCCCTTTGGGTTATGCAATGCACCAACCACTTTTCAAGAGTGTGTGATGGCCATTTTCACTATACGGTTGAGGAGTATGTGGAAGTGTTTATGGATGATTTCTCAGTTTTTGGGGAATCATTTGAAAAGTGTTTGTCAAATCTAGACAAGGTTTTAGCAAGATGTGAGGAAACTAACCTTGTCCTTAATTGGGAAAAATGTCATTTTCTCATTAAGGAAGGTATAGTTTTAGGGCACAAGGTATCTAATGGTGGTTTAGATGTGGACTGAGCCAAGATTGAAGTGATTGAGAAGCTGCCACCATGTGCTTTATTCAAAGGAGTCCGAAGCTTTCTTGGACACATGGGATTCTACCGTAGATTCATCAAGAACTTGTTGAAGATTGCCAAACCGCTCTGTGCACTCCTAGAAAAAAAGGTACCCTTTAACTTTGATTCTTTATGTTTGCTGGCATTTGAGACATTTAAGAAAAAGTTGGTTGAGGCACCTATCTTGCAAGCACCATATTGGAAGCTACCGTTTGAACTTATGTGTGATGCAAGTGATATGACAGTGGGTGCTGTTTTAGGACAATGAAAGGCCAAGGTGTTCCACTTCATATACTACATGAACAATACTCTTGATTTTGCTCAAAGAATTTACACAGTTACAGAAAAAGAGATACTCGCATTAGTATATACGTTTGATAAATTTAGATCTTATTTGGTGGGCACCACAGTCATTGCTTTCACTGACCACGCTATTGTTCGATAGTTGTTCAACAAGAAAGACACAAAACCAAGGCTTATTAGGTGGATCTTGCTGCTCCAGGAATTTGATATTGTAATCAAAGATCGAAAAAGGAGCAAAAACCAAATTGCCGACCATCTCTCTCGCTTGGAAAATAATGCTCACATTAGGGAACAAATGTAAATCAAGGAGGAATTTCCGGATGAGCAGCTAATAGCACTTGAAGTGGAGGAGCTACCATGGTACATAAACATCGTTAATTAAGTAGTAAGTGGAGTTTTTCCCCCAAATTCCAACTATGAACAACGCAAGTGGTTAGCCCATGATGCAAAGGCTTACATATGGGATAAGCCCTATCTTTTCAAGCAAAGGGCTAATGGTATAGTGAGATGGTGTGTGCCCAAAGTAGAGATGCAGCAGATTCTAACAAGGTGTCATGCTTCTCCATATGGGTATTATCACGGAGGTGAGCATACAGCTCACAAGGTACTCCAAGCAGGTTTCATTTGGCCAACTCTATTCAAGTCACTATATATTTTGTGAAATCTGGTGATGCTTGCCAAAAGACAGGTACTGTCTCTAGGGTCATACAAGTGAAGATGTGCTTCTTTAAGAACTTACTTACAACCTTGGAGTCATTGGTGGGTAAAGTTATTGCTTCCACCCATTTGGACACATAATTGACCACAACCAAGAAGTACTACCAAAAGAGGGTGGGAATGGACCCATAAAATCCACCCCCAAACATTTTAGAGATAGAAATTTGTGATGTTTGGGGGGTGGATTTTATGGGTCCATTCCCAACCTCTTTTGGTAATACTTCTTGGTTGTGGTCAATTATGTGTCCAAATAGGTGGAAGCAACAACTTTACCCACCAATGACTCTAAGGTTGTAAGTAAGTTCTTAAAGAAGCACATCTTCACTCGTTTTGGTATGCCAAGAGCCATCATTAGTGATGGTGGTACATATTTCATCAACCAAAGTATGGGGTAAGACACAAGGTCGCTATAGCTTACCATCCTTAAACAAGCGGTCAAGTGGAAGTATCAAATTAGGAGATGAAGCAAATCCTGCAAAAATGGTGAATGTACTCGAAAGGATTGGGTTACCTAATTAGATGAAGCATTGTGTGCATATTGAACTGCCTACAAAACACCCATTGGTACATCACCGTATAGGCTACTCTATGGAGAAGCTTGTCATCTTTCGATAGAGCTCGAACACTGCTTATTGAGCAATCAAAAGACTGAATCTTGATCTTGAGCTTGTCAGAAGAAAAAGGTTGGAGTAGTTAAAAGAATTCTGATTTCAAGTGTACGTGAATGCCAAACTCTACAAAGAAAAGACCAAGCGGTGGCATGATCGACATATAATCAAACACACTCTTGAGCTGGGCTAACAGGTACTTCTCTTTAATTCTCATTTGAAATTGTTCCCAGGTAAGTTGTAGTCAAAATAGAGTGGACCCTATGTGGTGGTACTTGTTACACCACATAGAGCAGTGGAATTAAAAGACGAGACCTCCAACCAATCATTTTTGGTAAACGATCAACATGTCAAGCACTACTACGGTGAAGACACAACGAAAGTTTGGGAGGCCATTGAATTGACCAAAGATGCGCAAACTTTTGTTGCATCGTGCCGCAACGTTAAATTAAGCGCTACATGGGAGGCAACCCATAAGGAGGTGATATTTTTCTATTTTATTTTATTTTTGTATTTTTCAATTTCCAAAAATTAAAATTAAATAAATAAATAAATATTAAAAAAATATTTTTCATGACTTTAAGCCTAGCAAAAATTAGAAAATTAAAAATTCCATAAAAATACCAGTCAGCATCGCGAACTAGGTGCCAAAACTGTGCAATTTTTCAATTTCAATTTCCCATTAAGTCGTTTGTTATTTTTTGGATTTTTTTTCAATCAATTGTTGTAATATAATTTAGCATGTTTAGGTGTTAGGTCAATTTTTTTGAGCCCCAAACGATATTTTTTTTTACTGTTTATGGCAAAGGGGTTTTCGCATCCCCTCTACGATGCTCATCCCCTTGACAAAAATAATTTTTTTTTAACAAAGTGTAAAATTGCGTCCTCTCCGCATCGCGGAGAGGATGCGGTAGTGTAAAATTCATGCGAATTCTTCTTTTACCAGACCCGACCAGATTTTCTTTTAATAATTTCCCCATCTGTTTAACCCAATTGCTCGATCCCTTGTTCCATCTTCCCCTACTTCTTCTTTAATATTTCTTTATACCCAACTCTCACAAAGACCCAATCCGCGACGCAAACCCAAAATTAGCAAGAGATTACTTCATTTTCTTCTATTATTCATCAATTCAGGTAAATTTTCATTATTCCTCATTGCTATTCACATCTTTTTAATAAAATTGTGTACCCAAATAAAATCTTCTTTTAGGAATTTAACTGTGTGCATGGGTAATTCTTCTAGTGAGGGCACATGATCATCTAAGGGTGGTAACTAGGTTAAGCTATAACGAAAATTCTTCATTAGTCCACATTTATTCATTAAAGTATTTATTAAAGTTGATGTTGCTAGAAATCTTGAAAAATACTCATATTGTGTTGAAAAGGGTTCTGCATATAAAAGTTTATATTACATACTATTTAGATGTCTGCGTGCATGTGTCTTGATTTGCCCGAGGACGGACAAAGACTTAAGTGTGGGGTGGTGATCTTACGTGTATTTATACGCCTAAATAAACAAAAGTCCCATAAATAAAGTTAAGTTCGAGGGTAAATCCATAGAGTTTTAGGTATTTTAATAAGATTTGGTGTATTTTGTTAACACTGGATAAATTACGCTTCTGTTTGTGTTTTAATTGATTCTATCAGTTTTTAAGATTTCGGAATAAGACCTGGAGTAAAACAAGACAAGCCGCACAAGAAAACAAGGAAGCAAAATCTCAAACACTTGGTATATGACCAAGACTCATCGCGGGCAAGTGATAATTCACGGAGAAATCTATTGTCAATGCAGTAGGTGGAAAAAGTAACTCAAAATGTCCTAGTGCATGCGTTAGTGTGAAATGAGTGACATTTTGATCCAGTAAAGATTGTACGCTAAATTTTATTAATATAATACTAAGGCGCATCGTGAATTTAAGGAAAACACGTAAAAAGTCAGATTTTGTGGGCTATATAAGTCGTGAGAAACCTACAACCCAAATTATCATTTGTTCTAAGTTTTGCTAATGCTTATGAGGTAGCTGCGCATTGAGGAGATCACTCTTGCTTAGATTTTATCTTTATTTTATCATTTTTTTTTGGTTCTTTGTAATATTTGTGTGTATGATTAGCATGAGTGGCTAATCTTTCCATTTTCTAGGATTGTAGCCATAGACAATGTGCTAATATTTGATTTTTTAATTCTTATGAATGAGTATTTATGATTATTCTTATATTATTTAAATCTAAATTTCTTAGCTTGATCACCTATGAAAATAAATATGTTTAACATTGTGAATTCGAAAGATGTTGGAATGCTTAAGAACATAATAATATAAGGAGCTTGTTCAATTAAAATATGAGATTGATTTGTGTATTGGAGACTTGTGACAACTACCTTTACACCAACCTTGATTTAATGTATAGGAAGATATTATATAATGCATTTCTACTGTATTATTTATCCCCGCTCAATGATATAGTTCGACAAATAATATGAATAGGCAAACGGAGGTGTGCAACCCCGATTCGGTAATTTCAACCTTGTGAATCAATAATCCTCTACCCAAATATAAGTATTAACTTTAAGATCAATATGACGTCATTGAGGTTACAATCCCAGAATCTCGCAATATTTGGATAATTAAAATACAAGATAAAAAGAATCTTATTTTAGTTGCAAAGTTCATTATTTTAGTTGTAAGTTTAGTTATTTTAATACTCAATTTCATAAATTAATTCTTTATCACCTTTCAAGCATTATAACTCACAATATTAAATAATTTATATTAAATTCCTTGGGTTTGACAATCTGGTCCTTAAATTAAGACCACTATATTAGTTGTTTTGACCACGTGCACTTGCGTGTGCTGGGAGACAACATTGTAGTGATAATTGATTTCAATCTACTTGTTGTTCTTTTTCTTTATGTTATTTTTTCTAGGCTTCATAAAAAATCTTAGCAAGGTTGGACAGCTGAATAATTTCATGGGTGGAAACCAATTCTGGTTCTTGCTTTCTCTAGTTGCATTCTTAGAGTGGTGGTGATATGAATTGATAATATTGTTATTAGGGTTATTTTTAATGCTGCAAAGGCACTGTCTATTATGGAAATTCTCATACAGGCAACTTCACTTGCTTATATATATCCATCAGCATTATGTTCAGCCATTTCTATAAGACTCGGGAATGAGTTGGGAGCAAATAGGCCTAATAAAGCAAAAATTTTATGTCATGTAGCAATTTCGTGCGCCATACTTATAAGTTTCCTAATAATGCTATTTATGAAAAAATCAAGAAGAACTTGGGGCAAGTCTTTATAAAAGATGAGTCAATTTTGTGGGTGACAACAACCACAATGCCGATGGTGGGGTTGTGTAAATTGGGCAACTGGCCACAACCACCATTTGTGGTGCTTTGAGGGGCATTGCAAGGCCAAATCTGGTGAACAAACAAGCTTAGTAACTAAAAAATAGCAAGATACTTACCACTTTACTATTTTTATACGTATCATTCTATAACAGATAAACGAAGTAACTTTCTAGCACACTATTTAAATGATATGGTTTGATTTTTCCCATCAGCAACAATCAACTCTCTGGCTCTCTAGGCTTGTATAATCCAATCAGTTCTACTCAACAAAAAAAACCATAAGACATGCACAAATAACTTGAGAAGCTAACAAAGCCAAACAAAAGCCCAATAAGCCCATCTCAATCACAAAGCCCAATATAATTCTAAGAGGCAACCCAACTCTGTAGAAAGAACCCAAGTTTATATAAACATATAGAGCTAGCCTTGCACTTCCCCTCAAAGCACCACAAGCAGTGTTTTGTGGCTAGTTGCCCAATTCACACAACCTTACTACCGGCATTGTCATTATTGTCAATCACAAAATCGACTCATCTTTTGTAGAAGTCTTTCCCCAAGTTCTTAATGTTGTGATAAATAGCATTGCTTGGATGCTTATAAGTATACCACAGATAATTGCTACATCTCATGAAGTCTTTGCTTTATTAGGCCTATTTTCTCCAAACTCATTGCAGACTCTTGTAGAAACGACTGAACTTAATAATGATTGAAATATATAAGCATGTAAAGTTCCATATATGATAGTATACATTGTATTTGCAGCATTAAAAAGAACTTCTAATAACAATATCATCAATTCATGCCACTACCACTCTAAGCATACAATTGGGGAAAGCAAGAACCAGAATTGGTTTCTACCCATGATAGCATTCAGCTGACCAACCTTACGAAGATTTTCTATGAACCCCAGAAAATACATAAAGAAAAAGAACAACAAGTAGATTGAAATCAGCTATTACCACAGTCATAGCAACATCTTTAATCCCACGACTAAGTTGATAGATAAAGAAATAGTTTATAGGGGCATACAAAACAATTTTGAAAAGGCAGCACTAAAAGTAACATGGAATGTAACATTCTGAGGTCTCAAGTAGATTTTGAGAGGATTGATAATGGATTGACAGAAAAGATTAAGGAGATAGAAAGACATAAGTTGACGCAATTAATGAAATGGTTGGATTTTTGTTACCAAAAAGGAGTATAGGTTCAATCTTTAGCCATAAGAGAGAAATGGGGATACATGAAAATGATAGAATCAAGATTGTATATTAGAGAGTTTGATCCAGAAGAGGCCATTACTTAGCACCACAAGCCTAAGAAGAAATAGCCTCCATACACATAGCAAGGCCAGAAAGAATAGAGTGGCCAGAGATATTAGCTTTGCCAATAGATAAAGATCTACCATCAAATGGATGACACCCATGAGCACAAACCTTGTTGGTAAGAGTTTAGTTATCCAAATTATAATTCCTTCTCCATTTTTCCTAACCGTAATGCCCTTTTTACCCTTGCTTTCCTAACGCTAACCCTAACCCTACCCCTTTTTTCCCTTGGTTTTTCCTAACCCTTATCGGTAACCCTCCCTTTTTTTAAATACTACTGCACACTCCTTTTCGTCATGTTTTTATAGGAAGAAGGGTCAACTCTATTAAAGAAAATTAAGCAAGAGGTGACAAAAAAGTATTCAATTAAAAAAAAGTGACATTTTTGTTGTCAAATGAGATTAAATGAAATATGAACATAATTAGAGTGGTTAAAAATTTTGGAATGTATATTAATATTTCTATAATTTTGAAAAGACTTCCCTCTCTTTTTAAATTTCAAATTTTGAAATTTCCTTCTTTATTATATTTTGATTATTTCTTTCTCTCTCCAGATCTTACTCTCGTTTTATATTTTTCTTCTTTTTTCTCTCTCTCTCTCCCATCATTTTCTTTTTCTTGTTTTTATCGTCTTTGTTACTGGCATTATTATCATCGACGTTCCTCATTTTTTAGTGCACTCTTCTTTTTTTTTCTCTTTTTACTCTTTATTTTTACAAACTCTTTTGCTTTAATTTAAAATTATTTTCAAAGATCTTTTAAGTCATTGAAGAAAATATGCAAATACAACTTTAATTTTTTTTTAAGTTATTGAAGAAAATATGCACAACTCCTGAAGTTGTTGCATCAACCAATAAAGTTGCTTCAACAATTGCGTTTGTTACTGCGGTAATTTTTACAACAAATATCATAATTATTGCAGTAACTTCAACAGTTATTTAAGTTATTGCAATAATTGTGAAAATTAGTTGAATAACTTCTGTATATTTATTTTGACGAATTTGATAGTTGTTTGATTTTTTTGTTTTATAGAAAGTCAGGTGAATAAGAAGGTGGTTATGGCGACAAAAGAGGTATTGGTGGTATCACCAATGGTGAAAATCATGGTTATTGTGGCATTGGTGATGGAGGAGAAGAAAGTGGCAATGATGGTAGTAGAGGAGGAAGAAAAGAAGAATATGATGGTGGATGAGAAAGTGGTAGTGATGGAGGAAGAAATGGTGGTTGTGGTGGAGGAGAAGTAAGTGGTGATGGAGAAAGAAGAGAAAAAATTGATGGTGGTCGGAGGTGGTGATGACGATAGAAGGGGGTGGTAGCAAAAGGGTAGGGAGGGATGAAATGGGGATGGCATAAATAGGATATTTATGAAAATAATAAAACTTTAGAGTTTTAAAATTTTTTGTCATTAGTATTAATGTTAAAATTGTGACCTCTACTCAATAAATAAAACTTGTGTCAGTTTCTCTTATTTTTGGAACTCTTTTGTCACTCTTAATTAGTTTACCCCAACTTTCTCCTAGGCAAAAAAATTTTTATTTTACCCTTTTTTTTACTAGTTTAAAAATACTTTTGTATAAAATAAAAGGTAAGCTGATTAAGAAAAGTGAGGATGGAGGCTATGCTATAATAGAATAGGATAAAGAAGGATAAAATTGATCTTTTAAATAAAATTTGATTTTTTTGCTTTTATAAGTACTAGATTCACCACAAATGTGTTGCACGTGTATGCCTTGTCTTGCAAGTAACTCCCGGTTAGGCATTGATAGTACTCTAAGTGGATGATACATAGATGATGGATGAGTAGTCATTATCTACACTGCATTCTTAATTTAGACTCTTGGCATGATGACTGGGTTTCCTAATTCTTGAGTTGAGTTATTTGAGATGATGCTATTCCTCCTTTACATGTTTCTTTCTACCAATTTACATACTTTTACATTCCATATACTGATGTTTATTTGGGCATGCATCTTTTCTTGATGTAGAGATTGGTACTAGCAGTCATCAACAGGCACCCCATTTAGGACCTAAGTGCTTCTAGCTAATTGGTGAGCCCTCCACTACTTTCATAGGATATTATATCTATTTACTAGCTTTGAATTTAGACTTACTTCATTCTATTTTGAGGTACCCATGGGTCTATTATTTCACCATTTAGTTAAGTATTTAGAGGCATCATAGACTAGACTGTTGAGTTATGATTGGATGTTATGTTGGCTAGTTTTCTTTCATACTAGTCCCGCTTAGTTTATAGATGAGATGTTTGGCCTTAGGCCTTTATTTATCAAGTGTCATTTCCTTTCTTTATATATTCTTATACACTGATGTCTTTCGCTATTAGAACATAATAGAATGAATGTGATAAGGTCGAGTGGTTCACTTGGAGGCTAGCAATAGTCTTTGAGTGTCGGCCACACCAAGGGCACCCTCTTGGGGCATGACAAAACAACACAGTACTCATATCATTACTAGATTCAGCAATAAGTCTTAGACTTCAAGTCGCCATTGTTCCTTTGAGACTTCATTTGTTGTTATCTATAGTAGACTATATAGTTTCTTTATGAAACAACCTTGTATTTACTCATTCATATTACTTAGAAGCTCTGTACTCATGACTCTAGGTTTTTGGATTTAAATTAAGTGTTGTAGTTGCTTTTACTTTGGTTTTATTTTCTTTAGTGGCGATCTAGTTTGGGTTTGTGACAAGTTTGGTATTAAAGTTCTAGGTTTATTAGGCTTGTGACAAAAAAGTGGGGTGCCTAATAGAGTCTTACGAGTCGATATATAGAAGTCCATACCAATCCGTAGGAAGCTATAGGGAACTTAATAGCAAAAGCTTTAAGTCTTGATTCTATTCATGCATTTCTTTATATCAACTTTTTTGAAAGTATCTAATCTACTCTTTGTGTAGAAACCAATGACTAGAGCTCAATAGGTGGTAGGTGAGCCTGAGATAGCTGATGTGGCCTCCACTAGTGGTCGAAGAAGGGCTCATAGTAGGACCAGGTCTCATGGACGTGCTAGAGTGGTAGTTCCACCTAGTGGATAGGGTAGATCAGCATCTCCAGAACCTAAGTATGAGTCTTAAGGATTCATAAACCCTTATCCACGACTATCAACCCTATACGCCATGCCTTCAGTTCAGGAGATACTCCTATGAGTATTAGTCAGATTTGAGAAAGCTTCTCCTACTCTCACTATTCTCGATGCACTAGCTTCTATAGTGCTTGTAGGCCTTTCTATAGGTCCAGTTGATCTATCTAAAGTGCATGTTGGCACTTCATTAGCTCTAGTGTATCCTCTCATGGTTTCTTTTGTTCCACTTCAGACATCTAAGTCGATTACTGGGTCACAGCTTTAGAGTATATCTATTGCACCATCTATTCCACTGGTCAGATTTGTAGTCCTACCATCTTCTGCTAGCCCTACTATGTCTACTACAGAGAAGAAGAGTTTCAAGAGGTTTTTTCGGTTAGCTCCTCCCAAGATAGATGGTACACCCAGTGACATGGCTTATGACTTTCTATTAGAGTATCAGGATCGATTGCATAATTTAGCTATCCTTGAGCCACATGGAGTTGGTTATACTTCCTATCAGTTCACTAGCTTGGCAAAGGAATAGTGATGCTCAGTTTTGCCTTATAGACCTGTTAGATCACCAGCTTTGACTTGGGATTAGTTTACTAAGATATTCTTAGAGAGATTTGTGTTGTACATCCTTCGAGATAGTAGGTAGGATGAGTTTGATCGACTTTAGCAGGGATCGATGTCAGTATCTAACTATGAGGTAACATTAGATATTTTGTACATATATGCTTTGTCTAGCATCCCTACAGAGTCTGAGAGGATTCGACATTTTGCCAAGGAATTAGCTAGATATCTTCAGAAGGCCACAACTCCATTGGTTCTTGCAAGTGTTACTTTCTAGAGTATGGTGAACCATGCCCATCTGATTAACCATATTAGACATGACCATCAGTGTGGTGATAAGAGATTCTATCAGCATCGCTAGTTCAGTGGGCACCCATCGCGAGTCAGCGAGTTTCAGACAAAGGGCCACCAGGGCTGAGTGATTCATGTTGCTATTCCTATTTTTGCCAATGCTATATGTCCAAGGCTATATAGACGGGACATGATAGCTCTTCGGGTGTAGCTAGACATGGTGGTTTCTTTGGATAACCATCTCAGGGGTAAGAGACCAAGGCTTATTATAATTGTGATGAAGTTGGGCACTTAGCCCAGTGTTGTCCTTATTGTGCACCCTTCCTTAGTCATCAAGGATGCACACAACTCATCTAGCTCTAGCACTAGTAGTGAGGGATACTACTTAGGGCATGACAGTACTAAAGGAGATAAAGGCAGTGTGAGAGGTGGAGGTCATGGAAGCCCACAGTCCAGTGGAGGGCGCAGAGTATGTTACGGAATTCCTGATCAGACCGAGGCAGAGGCCTCTGATGCAATTATTACAGGCATGATTTTGATGTGCAACCATTCTACTTTAGTTTTGTTTGATCTAAACTCTACCTATTTGTATGCATCAGTTTATTTTGTTATGGATCTTGATATTGTGTGTGAGCCCCTTACCGAGCGTATTTGTCTTTTCACCCTAGTAGGTGAGTCTTTAGTGGTAAATTAGGTGTATTGGGGTTTGATTGTTATCTTCTTGGGGAGGAATATTATTACTGACTTGATGTTGCTTGATATGGTTGACTTTGATATGATATTAGGTATGGACTGTTTATCTCCTCATCTTGCTATTCTTGATAGGCATGCGAAGACAGTGACATTATCATGTCCAAATTTTTCTCAATTAGAATGGATAGACACGTCTAGTTCTTCCCCCTGGTGTTTATCATATTATGCTCATGTCAAGTCATCAAACCCAACATATACCTCTCTTTTGAGGATAAAGTGGTCATTGTCAAATATAAAACCTAACAAATGTTAGGTTCGAATCCCATGGAGAATACAGAGACACACAACAAATTTACCAATACGCAATTCAATTAATTAACAACTAAATTCCCTGAATAGGGGGGGCTTTGCAATGTTTGACAAGAAAATAAACTAAACTAGCTGTCACTAGAGAAAACTAATAATGGAGAGCAACGTGGGTATTGTATTCCCCATGATTGACCAATAATATCCCCAAGTAACCCAATTCTCAACTAGAGTATAACATGCAGGAGGTAATTTAAGTTCTCCAAGCCCTTTCATCAAAGGTGAGAAGAGAATTTTACTATGTGACTTGGTCCATCTCCATAGTGTACAATACTGACCATTGCCCATAGTCCCAGTCAACCTCCCCTTGGGCCAGTTTGGTTGATTAGATGAGAAAACATCATCGAATCTTGTTAATCAATCTCTTTTCCTATTCATTACCACCAGGATTGGGAGGGTAACACTAGTCAAGTTGTAATATTTGCCACCGCTAGAAAACATGAAAAATGAAGAGAATTGATTAATATATGTAAATACCCATCCCAAGAATTGCAAATTATTCTGGTTTATTTGATTAGATCTTCATGGTTCCCACATCCCCAAGTTGTGGATTTCGCTACTCATGCTATGGATAGATGAATTAAGAAAACATAATTAAATGCTTACCCAATTGAATGGAAGAATAAGAAAATCAAAAATTAATTAAGAATCACAAGATTTGAATATCCAATTAATTCAATAGTGTATTCTCCTCCAAAATTAAGGTCTCCAAGTACAAAACCCTAAAAGTCCTTTCTACTGACGTTCTCTACTATACTCCCCTAAAAAATAACCTAAAAAGTACTATTTATAGTAATTACAATTACATCCTAAAAAATTAAAAAACTAGTCGGCGGCTTTCTACGACAGGTCCGTATGACTTGTAAAGTGATTTACGAGTCGTAACTGGGTCTTGTATTTAGCTTCTTGAATCATGGACTTCACTGCCATGAATCCACTTAATGAGTCGTAGACTAAATTATGACTCATATTACACTCTTGTAGCCTGCATCTACATTAATTGGTCCTTCACTAGAAATCTTCACGAATCCTCTCTATACGACTCATAGAGTGATCTACGAGCTATAGAGGCTCTCTAAGTCACCAAAAATCAGAAAAGTCTGTAAATTTGCCAATGTCATGGCAACCTGCTTTCCTATAAAACTAAACACAAAATCATATAAAAACCATAAATGTTGCATTGAGAACACAGAAAATCTTATGTTTTAAGCATTAAATGTGTTGTATTGTGACAGCACATCAACACCCTCAACTTAAAATTGTTGCTTGTCCTCAAGCGATAACTGAATCTTTATAGAAAATATAGTAACACAAAGACCTCAACCTATGGCATAAATCACATACAATTGAAACACAGGTACCCACAAATAAGATAAGATAAGCTAGCTATTTAGCAAACGAAAACACACTGGTGCATTTGACAACTCAACTGTGAAAAGAAGGGGAATAGTAATGATCCATAATTAGTGAACAAGTCAAATGCTAACAATGAAAGGCAAGTGCACTCACAGAAAGGAGTATCATTTTTGACACTCAATGATGATTTCAAAATTAACCATGGGACTATGCAAACAAACTCACTCTCACAAAAGATATTCATGCATAATGATTAATACCATTGGCTTGACCCTATACTTATGACTCAGATTTTCAACTAACTAGACTAGGATCACTTTAGGACTTTTTAGGCTTGTAATGTAGGCTCAGCAGGCTTTGGAATGGCATTCTGGAAAAATAGTGACTAAATGTCATCCTTAAACAATGTTTTTGATCCCTTTCATCTTACCAACCCTAATATTTTCACCTTATACTCTCTTTTTCCACATTCAAGCTTTTCTAGGTATTTTCTTCTCATTTTTCGGCTTTTGCCATATTTTTACACTTTTTTGCTTTTTACACAATGTAAGGCATTTTTTTTTCTTTTTTATACACACATACATGATTTTATTCTTTTACTCCTCATTCCTAACTCTCCATCTTATTTTTGTGATTTTACCCCTACACCAACCACCCTTAAGTTAGGCTTTTAGCCTATATGAAGTACACAATATCTATTCCCCGAACCAGGGCCACTTTTGGTAGCCACCCTCAACTTAGGCATTTTGCATCAATCAAGGTTCACAATGCTCAAGGATAAACCAAAGCCAATCTCAAGATTTTTCACAAGACAAAGTTAGGCTAATTAGGTGTGTTTTGAAAGAATTGGTACATATAAGAGCCTAAATATTGGAAACAAGGGACAAAACTTTATTTGGTTGGTCATTTTTAGGCTAAAATGGACTAAGTAAAGAAAAACAACCTTAGATCCCTTCCTAATCCAATTTATCTACAATCTAAATTAAAGTAACGGGGCAATCTTGAATTAGCACACAATACAACAATCTTGCAAAATAAACTCACGCTCACATGGAATTGCACACATTATCAACAAACAACTCATAGATCATGCTTCATATATCAAATGCCCTAGCTTATCAGAACAACTATTGTCGAACACCCAAATATTCATGGTTACCATTTAACTACTAATGAAAATATTTAGTGGGTACCAATTTTCAAAACAAAACATAATAAACATACTACATGCCATACCTTTTAGTACTATATGCTACAAATATTATCTAAATATCCTAAATGTGCCGGTTCAACAGAAATTAAATATCCCTGAGAAAAATGAACATAGACAAGAAAACCTCAAGATCAAAATTTGGGGTAGTTATAGACCATAAGTTACTTAGACTTCACTAAGGCCCATTACTACCCACATCTCATCAAAAAAATTGTGCATTATCCCTAATGCACTAAATAAAGGAAAGATAGAATAAGTAGGAGTCAAAAACATACCTCGGTGCCTCAGCTCCAGTCTGTGGCTGAGACTGGCCATCCCCCTCTTCCAGGGTAATCTCCTCAGCTGCTGCACTCTATCCATAAGGGCGAATACCCCTCAATTGATCCTCCTCTCGATCGTATCTCATATTGGCTTCATGCCTTGATAATCTCAAGGTACGCACGAGATCATTCTCCTTATCCTCATTGTCTTCAGAAAACTTTACATATACATTCCACTCATCTATCTCTGCATCCATGCAAGGTCTCTTCCTAAGAAAAGTCTATGTAGGCTCAATAGAGGTAAAGAAATCAAAAGAAGATGTAGTCATTGGTAGTTTCACAGATGCCCCAAGTGATGATGTCATGTTAGCCTTAAGCTTCTCGATCTCCTAACATATGATTGACAAATTTGAAGGCTGGGCCTCAGCTAACCTCTTTTGTTCCCATATTCTAGGCTGCTGAATAAGCTGAAGACAACTAGGCCTCAGCACATGCTAATCACTGCGCCATGGCCTGAATAGAAGAGGTGGACATATAGACCATGCATGTTGTAGAAGGCTCTGAAATGGTGGCCTCTAGTGTAGGAGCAGTTGTAGTAGGACCCTCTTAACATCTACTGACTCGGGCTGTTGGTGTCTCTTATCAGTAGATCAGTAGTAGCAATAGTGATAGTGGCAGTAGTTGTTTAACCCTCAGGTGGTGCCTGTGGGGCAAATACCTCAGTGTAGGAGAAGACTGTGCCCTCTAAAGTCCACCAATTCTCATTACCCTTCATCAGGATAGACTCCAAGGTATACTGGGCCTCAACTAGCTTGTCTAACTGATGCAAAATCTCCACCCTAAACTCTATAAAGAGTCTGTAGATTAAAATTAAAAATGGGATGGAGGTGGCCCTCTTCAGTGCTGACTTGTGTATCTGGTCTGCTATAAGTTGAGCCCAATCAATGACGTAGCCAGCCAAGATACTGGCAACCAATACCACATGTTCCATCATAAGTATGTTATCCATCAAGGTCGGCCAGATGCATGATCTAACAATCGCCCACAAAAATTTAGTGGGAAAGCTCAGTGAAGCATTTACTATAGACTTAGTGTTGTAAGCGACCCAAGCAGGCTCCAGACCCTGCTCTGTATTATAACCAACCATCCATCTCAAAAGTCAGGTTCGATGTGCTGGATCCTTCATAATCAATGAATTCCTAGCCTGCCCCAACTTGTGATAGAACTCTGCCTTAGATCTAGGGGCATGGTACTTGGGACTAAAAAGCATATGGCGGATCAACTCCTCAGAAATATTGACTCATTGACCTCTTACCCATACCTCTACCAATTTGGGTTGAGTGATAGGTCTCTTTCCATTGGGAAGACTGTGCTAAATTATGGCTACGTAAGATTCATAAAATTCTCATACCAGAATCAAGGAGTATCATCCAAGTAACTTCATCAGCCATGTGAGCCCATAACATATCATCATGTCCTTCAAACCTAGGACACGACTAGGTTCATCATCTATGACCTTGGGCTTCTCATATATAGAATCGATAGGCTTGCCTTACTTCTTCGGCTGCATGCCCTCTAAAAATATAGCCTTTATACCCTTAATTTACCACTAATTAGTAATAGCATCTGGTGCTATTAAAGAAGATGGTGTGACGGAGGACTCAACATCTCCTCTGTCCTCGGAGCCCTTCTCAAAATTAGACTCCTTTGTTGATCATGTCATCGGGGCATGCTACCCCATTCTCCTCAGTACCTTCCTCTTCAGACTGGGAAGGGCTATTAGGCTGAGCCTAAGTACGCGTAGCTTTGGTTACTGCTGCTCTAGTCTGTGGTACCTCAGCCTTAGGGTGTGATGAGACATCATGGATCTCTAGTGACTCGTTTGGCTGAGGGGTCTACTCATCATCAGTAGGCTTATCAATGAGCTTTCTCCTAAAGGCCTCGATCGTCGAACGATTTCCTTTCGAGGCCATAATACCTGAAATATAGATGTAAACACACTATGATTAGCCCCAGGAATCTAGAAATAAAATGCAAAAACACAACTGAATCAGTTGCAGAGGCTCCATAAAAGGCCCTTTACGAGTCGTAGTGAGAACTACGAGTCATAAACTGCTCCCATGGACTGGTGCTTCAGGACAATAATGATTAATTCAAAAATATAAGAGACTTCGTTACGACTCGTAAATTGGTTTACGAGTCATAAAGTGGGATCGTATAAAATTCCAGAGAGTAATTCAAAACAAGCAAGGACCTATGAGACTTATATACGAGTTGTAAAATGATCTACGATTCGTAGAAGGTCTTTTCTGATGAATACTCAGATTATAAAGTGTCTGGAATTTCCCAAGATAGGCAATTACGACTCGTATATTGATCTATGAGTTGTAAAAGTCTCTCGTGAACAAAAATCTCAGATACCTGATTTTTCAAAGTCCATCACACAGACCCTAAGAACATAGTAAACACTTAAATCTACCACCATCGAAATAAGAATACAAGTACCCAATCATTATAAGCACATAATGACCAATACCCCACAACAATTTCACAAATATTAACCTTATCAAAAAATGAATGTCTGGAAGAACTTATGTTTTCGACTCTTCTTATTTGACTCACACAAGATCATATGCTCATGCCAATACCACCAACTCACAATCATAAATCATGCAATATCAACCAATCAAGTGTAGGTGATGACTCAATAGCATAGCATTTTAGTACCTAATCATGTCAAGACATTAAATTCTAGACTCAAACATTATATTTCAATCAAAGGGAACCCCAATTTTACTATCACCATTCAAATTCAACAAGAAATTGATGCGTAGACATCAAACCCATCATAATCATCACATCAAGAAATTAAGAACAATGCAATTTTTGAGATTAAAACAAAACCAATAAACTTACAAAGAATAGTGATGAACTTGAAGAAGAAAGAGAAGGTCAAAAATGAAAAACCCTAGGTACCAAAAAATCATGTCTGGTAGCGGTGGGAATTTTTCTCGTAGCTTGGGTTAAAAATGGGTTTGATCACTAAAAATTTGATTGGAAAATAGGGGAAGGCAAAAATTTGGGAAATGTTTTATTAATTAGGTCAAAATTGGGGTCAAAATAATTTGACCCCTCTTCTATACCTTTACCAGGTCAACGGTTATAATTACTGGGCTTGGGTCTATGAGACCCCGATTATGAGTCGTAGATCG